>CAEGAD010077084.1:0-11455 GCA_903067055.1 Poeciliopsis paucimaculata
CAAATCTTCTCCCCCGCCATGTTTTAAAAATTGTTTTGTATTTTTTTCACAACCCCCCCCCCCCCCCCCGCACCCCCACCCCCACCCTTTTTGTTTTTAGTCAAAATCACAGGTTTTGTGGTGCTTTCTTAGAAATATTTGAAGACAATTTTGCAAAATTCAAACTTATGTATGTTAAATGTGACTCTTTTCAAAAGAAAGAGTCACATTTCGCTATGTTTGTTACACACTGTAACTTGACAAGTGAGGCTAAGGCAGCAGTGTTGTAAAAGTAAGAAATACTGCCACCGGCTGGTGGAAGTTAGCAGTCACGTAAACCTAATGTTTTGACATTTTTTAGGGAAAATTTTCAATAAACCTATTTATATGCATTAGCATGAAAATATGTGGGGTTTGTAGATTTTTGCATAAATTTCCATGTTCGCAGAATCGCGACAAACTGGAGGGACCTAGTCATGTTAATGACATCTACAGTCTAGATAATAATATAAAAGCTGGATTTTGACCACAAGTTTCACAGGTAATTTAGATTGTGAAACAGTAGCTTTTGAATTTAAGGATCATTTTATTAGATAAGAATTATTCGTTTAGCAAGCTGAACTTCAGTCATAAAGTGATGTGCTGGGCAGAAAATAGGAAAATGTAACTTTTTATTTTTCATTTTATGTTTGAAGATGCATGTTTATTACACATTTGTGCTCTGTAGTCTCCAAAATGGTTGTCTCTTGCTCCTCTGTTTGTGTGCACAGGTGGCTGTAAAGAACAACATTGACGTGTTCTACTTCAGTGTACTCATTCCTCTGAATATATTCTTTGTTGAAGATGGGAAAATGGGTATGATTTTTATCCAATTTGCTGATGCAGTGCAATAGATAGCAATACATCTTTAATCATACTTGTTGAAAATACTAAATTAACAAAGAAGTAAAAATATATACATCTTCTATAAAGAGTGGACTGAAATCATCTCTGAGATCCAGAAAGTGAAGCACAGTATAATCAAATTTAATCATTTCAAGAGATGCTTAATTATGGCCAGAAATGTCAATCTTATATAATTTAAGATTTATTTAAAAGTAATAACTCTTATATGTGCACCTTGCCTAAAATGATAAGAAAACCTTCCTGACAAATGTTGGATCATCTTATAAAGTAATCAAGATCTATATTGATGACTGTATCTTATTGTTTTCAGAGCGACAGGTGTTTCTGGCCACCTGGAAAGACATTCCCAATGAGAATGAACTCCAGTACCAGATCAAAGATTGTCACCTTAATGCTGGTAGGTACCCCCTTCCACATTTTGTTTTTAGTTCTTTGCACACTTTTGAGTTTTGTAGTAAATGCTGGAGGCCTATTGCCAAAGATACATGAACAGAGTTTTGTGGATTCTTTCAATCACTAGTTCTTGCTGGTTCAGCTTATGCTGATTCAATGGTTCAGGGTTTGGAGCAAAATTAGCTTAAGATGTCTTTGTCGTCTGGGGGCGCTAGAGCGCAGCTGTAAGATGTAGACGCGTTGCCTTGTGCTCTCCACCACAACTTTAAATAAATTTCTAAATACCACAATAAACGCACCTAGGAGCTGGCATTGTCGATACTGCACCCCTGACTAGTCACCGGGCATCATGTCGCCGTCGAAGAAAACCACAAATTCCGGGAAAAACAAAACTATGGACGGATACATCGGAGATGCTCATGCTAACGAGGCTAATGTTAGCAGTGGCCTTGCCAGGGGAACCCGGGGACTGTGCGTCGGGCGATAAAACCCAGATGCTGGAGATGTGCCAAGAAATTTGTAAGAGTATGTCAGCATCAATTATGGAGAAATTAGATGAGCGCTTCGACGCCCTTGAAGCGAAGTTCCAATCTATCCTAGCTGCACAGACTGACTTGCACACGAGGAGCGTCTGGGGGAACTGGAAACGAAATGTGCGGAGCTCACAAAGCTTGTAACCCAGCAGCAAGCTAAGGTTCCGGACTTGGAGGCTCGCTCCCGAAGACATAACATCAAAATTGTTGGCATAAAAGAAAACTCAGAAGAAGGGAGACCAACTAGCTCATCCCCGAACTACTGGACAGACAACATTTCCCACATCCACTGAAGGTTGACCGCGCACACCGCTTTCAGGGGGTTTCCATCATGGCTTCCATTCGAGCTATGATGGAAACCGCGTACCATCATAGCTCGAATACATCACTTTCAGACGAAAGAGCAAATCCTATGCCTTGCCAGGACGCAGCCGTTGGAATACAAGGGGAACAAAGTTCTGATTTTCCCAGACTACACCAGCGCTGTGCCTTTCGGAGCGTAATGCAAGCCTTAAGAGGGGATGGAATCAGGTTCCAGCTGCGCTACCTGGCCCGGCTCCAGGTGCAATGACAGGACGGCAGCCCCCCTGAGGCATTCAATGACCCGGGCCAGGCAGAGGCGGCTCACCTGCGGAGGAAGGGAAGCACGACTGAAAAGGAATGGTGAGCTATGTGGCATGAGCTAATTCCCTGTGAGCCATCTGTGTCATGCAGTGGTTTATCTGACGGACTATACTCTTTAATAATGTACAGATGTCCTGAATGCATGTTGAACGTTCCAGTCCGCTCTCTCAAAAAAAAATGCAGTTTAAGATTATCTGGTAGAGTTGTTAAGTTTGTCAGTTTAATGGTGGTTGTGACGGAGGGAGCCGTGACTTGACCGAGTTCAGTCCGCTACCTGTCGGCAGCTCCTGCTTCGTTTAAAGGGGGAAGATGTGCGTCGTGTTCTGTAGATGGGGGTGGGGGCGGGAGGTCAGGGTGTGTTATTTGTCTATTTCGTTTTACCCAGATACACATGTGTTATTTGTTTGTATCATACAGCACTAAAACAGATAGTGCTGACAGGGCAGGTATGGGCAGATACGTGATGGTGACTGGCACCATAAATTCGAAACCATTAACTCTACTTAATGTATATGGTCCAAATTCAGATGATCCTAATTTTTTTTAGAAAAGTTTTTGACCTGCTTCCAGACGATAGTCATTCAAGCGTGTTAATAGCAGGTGATTTGAACTGTTATCTTGACCCCTTTCTTGATAGATAATCTAAACCAGTGGTCCCCAGCCACCGGGCCCCGGCCCGGTACCAGTCCATGGACCAATTGGTCACAAGAGCAATTTATAGCATCAAGTCAAAAACCGCCGTGCTCTTAACCCACCCTGCTGACATAAATCATAGATTCAGAGAGTTCTACGCCAACCTGTATTCTTCCGAGAACAATGCAACAGAATTGATCTTAATGATTTCTTTGGATCGCTCTCGCTGCCTAAGCTGAATAACTCTGACAGGGACTGTCTTGAGTCTGACTTGACACTTCAAGAGGTCACAGAAGCTATAAAGTCCCTTCTGGTAAAGTTGCTGGACCTGACGGCTTTGGCTTGGATTTCTATAAGAAATTTTGTAACCTTCTTGCACCTCTCGTTTAGAATTATTTCTGCTTCTAAAAAGGATGGAAAACTGCCCAAAACTCTTTCCAAGGCTAACATTTCTCTTTTTCCAAAAAAAGAGAAGGGATAAAACCGATCCTGCTAGCTTTTGGCCAATTGCACTGCAAAATGTTGACCGCAAGATGATAACAAAAATTTTGGCCACTAGACTGAATAAATGCTAGGCATCTATTATCCATCCTGATCAAACAGGATTCATCCCTGGCAGACTGTCTTTTTTCAATGTAAGACGATTACTTAGTACTGTATACCTTGACCATAAAAACACCAATGCTTCTATTGATGCACATAAAGCCTTTGACCAGGTTGAATGGCCGTATATGTTTGAATCATTGCACAGGTTTGGGTTCAGCGAGACTTTCATCTCCTGGGTGTAACTGATATATCAAGAACCCATGTGCTCCGTCCTGACAAATAATGATTGATCAGGTCCATTTCACCTGCAGCGCTCAGTTCAGCAGGGCTGCCCACTGTCACCAGCGCTTTTTGCTATTGCACTGGAGCCACTTGTTGTGGCAATAAGGGAGCACCAGCACGTTGAAGGCCTTCGTTTCAACACTAATAGGTGTTGAAACACTTAGTCTACATGCCGACGATGTGATATTATATTTACATGACAGAGAAGAGGGAGGCCTGGCCCTACCTGTATTTAAACACTATTATTGGGCCGCCAACATCAGAGCAGCAGGGGCTCCCGGGTAACCCAGCGATTGATGCACCTTTATGGCTCAAGATGGAATCCAAACTGGTGACTAATTCCTCCCTACCAGCTATGCTGTTTGCCCGCCTTAAAAAATTGGAAGCCTATTGAAATTTGAGCTTTGTGTTAAAACACAAAGTAAGAATTCTAAATCAGATCAGGAACTTCCTTGCACTACCAAATACATCAGCACAGACACTGTTATGTTTTAACCACAATTTTTTGCCTCCTTGGCAGGACATAGCCTATCAGGACTGGAGGGAAAGGGGGTTGGTGTCAATTAAGGACATGTATATTGGCAACAAGTTTGCAACATTCAGCCTAGTGAAAAAAAATACAATCTGTCCCATTCACACTTCTTTCGATTTCTGCAGGTCAGGCATTACATTAAATCAAAGATTCCACTGGAGCACTGCGTTTTTAACATCCTTGGGAGCCCCCTCGACTCTAGGCATCTTATTACAAGAATTATACATCTATTTGGTGACCGCACTGTAGTACACACCACAAAAATTAGGGAGGCCTGGGGAAACGAATTGGGGATAACAATCCCTGAACCTTTGTGGAACACGTGCCTTTCTAAAAGCCGGTCTTGTTCAATAAACAGCAGGCATCAGTTAATTCAATTTAAAATCACACAGGTTACACTATTCAAAGGTCAGATTGCATAAGTTTTTCCCCTCGGTCTCCCCAATGTGTGACAGGTGTAATATGTCTGAAGGCACAGTGTCTCATTCTTTTTGGTCTTGCCCTTCACTAACTGGTCTCTGGTCTAAAATTTTCGATTGGAACTCAAACGCATACAAGACTCCCTTACAACCTGAACCAGGACTTATAATCTTTGGATGCCCTCGGGTGCAGGGCATACCTGCCGCAATGCGGTAGCCACTGGAACCTGGGTTTGATTGTTGCCAAGAGACTAATCTTGAGAGACTGGAAGTCCTCTGTTCCTCCTTCCTTCCACCTTTGGGTGATGGACATGATGTCCATAATTCAGATGGAAAGACTTCGTAAAGGCTCCAAAGACACCTTTTCATGTTACTGGAATCCCTTCGTGGAACATTTTTCAAGGGCCAGACTAGGCTGAACAGACTCATCCATGGACTCTCCCCTCGGTTGCCCCCTTGTGTGTGTGTGTATTCTCTGGTATGTGATTATGTATACATTTGCTGTTTGTATACACCATGTCAACTGTATTATTTTACCCTTTGACCTGTGCATCTGGGCTATGTTTGTTGTTTTTATTTTTATTTTTCTTATTTATTTTTTTTTGTTTATCTGTATGTTCTAAACTTTGAAAATGTAAAATAAAAAAATATATATATATATATAAAAAGACCGCAGATGGCGCTGCGGAGGCTTGGGGGGACGCATACCTTTGTGCCTGTAACATTTTACATATGTGGGGTTGAGATGTATGCAAATGGGAAGAGTGGCTGCTGCTTCTTCTTTTTTTTTTTTTTAGGATTCTACTGTTAAGTAAACAGAGGATGACGATGATCTAAATGAACTGTGTTGCACAGAAATGAGCTGAAAGCCGGCATGCGGTTCGTCTCTTTCTTCCTCTTCCCCTTTGCTGCTTCCTTTGGACTTTTTAAATCCTCCTCTGATGGAGGACGAGCTCCCTCCTTATAAACCATATCCTCTTTATCTTTCTGCTCAGAACCGTGGGAGTTAATTTAATTTTTTTTACTGTACAAAGGAAACAAACTGTGGACTCAAACACTGGTTTTTTTTGGGTTTTTTTATAATTTAACAATACAAAAAAAAGATGTCTATCGTCTTAAGTTACATTTCCATTGACCTTAAAAGTTTGCAAATTGGAATTACGCAAATTTGCTTAATGAAAACATACTGATTTTGAAAAAACACGTTTCTTGGTAAAAAGTTTTTGCTGTACGGTAAGGGCTTTTTCAGCTCTTTTAAAAATAGTGTATTTGAAACTAGTGCAATGGAAACATTTCTTTTGCATCACACAAGTCATGTAATCAACAACCAGATGTTACTACTGAAAGAAAAGGTGAAGTGGACGGAGGTGATGGCACAGTATATTCTTTGACGTCCAAACAGACTTACTGATGTGTGATTTTAATCGCATTTCTTATTTGAAGGAAACATCACAATTGTAAAATTGTGTTTTCTACATGAGTGGAATATAAGCAGTTTTGCGCACATTTAGAATAGGAACACAGTTCTATATTGGTCATTAGCGTGGTTAGCATTAACTCAACCTTGAGTCTCTGCATTTTCTCAAGAACAGTGATGTTCGTCGAGGTTCAGGTTTTAGATGTTTCTCTGTATTTATGGCTCAGTTCACAAGAATCAAAAAAGATGGTTCATCAGCAGGCCTCTGCAGAACTAGAAGATGTTCTCAGCCAGTTATACTAACGCAGGGAAACAGATGTGATGCGTTAGAGATTAGAAAAAGATTGGGTTTTTGATCTCTTCGCTGGTCAGGACCGATCAACCTAAAAATCTACCGAGTGTAATCAATAATTGATTTCTCTGTGAATCTCTAAAACTTACATTAGCTGCAGATTTAAAGTTTGAATTCTTCTGTGGTTTTACTGATCCTGAATTTTGAAGATATTCTACTCAGTTACTGTTCTTAATTTTTTATTTGTCATATAAAGCCATTTTTAGGTCCTGTCTTGTGTAAAATCTTACTTTCTGATTTATTTATTTTTTGTTTTTTTTCACCCACATGCTCACCTTTGGATACTTTTTTAACTAAACTGTTCAACTTCTTTGTTTTTGTTTTATGTGGCTTTTAATATGGGATAGATTTAGATCCTTGCAATATGAAGGTTGCTAATAGATATTCAATAAAATCCTCTAAGAGCTAGTTGACCCTGTAGCAATAGATGAATTTTGACAAAATGTTGGTTTACTTAGTTATTTTAGCTGCTTGTTTTTGTGTATCTGTTTATTTCCTTAGTTTATTATTACATCAAGCTTCATAGGTTAAGGTGTTTCATAATGTGGACTGATTTTCATTCTGGTCTTACAGACACAGTGTCTGGCAAACTACAGAATAACAACATCTACACCATTGCCAAAAGAAACGTGGAAGGCCAGGACATGCTGTATCAGTCACTCAAGCTGACCAACGGCATTTGGATCTTGGCTGAGCTCCGCATTCAACCAGGGAACCCCAATTATACGGTACAGAATACATTTATTTTTAGAAACTGATCAGTTTTCCATTTGTATGTTTCCTGCGAAGTAATTTAATTTTTGATTAGTGATGCTGCATATAAACCAACCTTTAAGATCTAACCTAAAAGAAGCAGTTAAGTACTCGTATGTCTGAGAGTTCTGTGTTGTTCTTTTTGTAAAAAGTAGTAGATTCCTACCATAAATGTACTGCCATGTGTTTCTAGAAAAGGGTTGTAAGTATTCGTCTATTTTAGGCATCTGGTGGCGAAGCACGAACACTGGGGTTCCAATGTATTTGTTTCTTTTCACGTTTTACTACTATTTATTCTACAAATTGTTTTTTTCCCCCCTTCTGTAGTTCTGGCACCTTCCTTTCTGTTTTACAAATGAATTAAGCTATAAATACAGAATTTCCCTCCCCTAGAAATAGGTGTTAAAACCTTCAAATATGAGAGGAAATTATATAACTTTTTCTCTTTTTTCTCCCCAGCTCTCTCTGAAGTGCCGGGCCCCTGAAGTCTCTCAGTACATCTACCAGATGTATGACTCCATCCTGAAAAACTGAGCTCATGGCTTCTCTCCTCCTTCCTGAAAAGTGGCTGTTTATTTTCTGTGCTTGTAACCGACTGCCAGAACAAGAGAATTAAAAAAGTAAATGAGAAATAATAATCTCAAATGTTAGGTGTATTTTCACTTTGAAAAGTCATTTTCAATCAGTGGAAATTATTGTGGTTACATATTTGCATTTTCCGTTGTTTTGGCAATCTGGAATCGATGCTTATATCTCTGAATACACTCCCTGTTTATGCTTGTGCCCCAGTAAAAACGCATTGATCATTCCATCCTTAACTCGGTGTTCATGTTGTGATTGATGGTGAAACTGTCCTGAGAAAACTTCAGTGATGTCATTTTTTTGTTTCCTCTGCTTTATATCTTCCTTTCTTTTGGATCTGCCTGTAGAATTCTATAGTTGTTTCATTGCTTGCCATTATTTTTTGTGAAGCATCACAAGAATCCCAGTACACACACAAAGCACATATTAAATAGGATCACCAAATAAATGCGTCAAGCATTTAGAGGCAAACAGTAATGTTTTTTACTTTACTGTAAAAAGTAAAAAAATTACTTTTTACAGTAAAGTAAAAAAAGTGAACTCTGATGAGTAGGCAGTTCATCACACTCATAGAAAACATAATTTGTTGCAAAATGACAAATGTTAGCAAAAATGAAGAATTGAGTTGAATACAAGCTCGACCTCTAATAAATCAGATTTATTGATTACAACTGGGTGTTTGGTGCTTGTTCTCTACTGCCATGTGTTTGATCTAAATAGTGATGCATTAAAAGTTAGTTTTTATACATATGATGTTTTGATTATGCATCATACCAAACTTTTGTCCAGAAGACTGTTGGTAATTTCAGCATTTAGTTCATGCCTGATAAACATCTTTAATCTAAAAGACAAAAGGCACCTTCTAAATTCGACCATTAAAATAATCACTCTAGCTGTTTTTCCCATACATTTTCATTATAAATATTGTTGAAATGCCTTTTTTTTCCCTCCAAACATCTGTGCATGGCTTTGACATACATTTATTTCTAGTTTATCAAGTATCTACCTCCATGTTTTCTTTTCTTTGTTTCTGTAATGTGCAGTATTTATCTCTATTCTCTTTCGAATACTGTTCTTGTTGTATTCATGCCAGTTTAAGGTTGTAACGAGCCAGCCAAAATCCAGCTCCCTGGACCAAGTGTTCACTGAATTGAAATGCCAAGTTTATGTTTTAATAATGTCTTGTCTTCATGAACTAAAGTCGGCATTGTGTGGTTTTTGCACCCTCAGGCAGAGAGCTGTAGTGTGGTACAATAGTTATTAGTGTATGTTGTGTAGCAAATACAAAGCTTTTATCACACTGAAATTTAAATAAAGAATGCCCTCTATTCCACAAATGCAGATGAATTTTTCTGTTTTATTTATTATATGTCCTTTTTGTCTTTACACATTGAAATATATGAGACAGCATGAGCCCTTAACAATTTTACATTGAATTTTTTTGAAAATCAAGGAACTAAAAATGAATTAGGATGACTTTAACACTATCTCACAGGGATCTGTTGTGGCAGTGATTCAAAGCCCAGTTAGCTTTGGTGGAGTAGGCAGTTCATCACTCTCATAATCTGAAGTTTGTAAGTTCAACCCTCACACAGGGCTTGTGTTTTGGATTTCCTCTCCTGAGTTCACAACAGCTCAAGTCTTTGCCACATGTTTTGTAATGGAAAATTTTATAACGTGCTCCTCACCCCTCTTCTACTTTAGGTATTTCTACATAGTCTTATCATGAAATTGGTCAAACTGCTCTCACATAGATTTCTACAGTGTCATAACAGCAGTGGAGAGGTCCTTGATTCTGGAGACTATCTAAATGTTACTTCCCCAACGTAGAACTCATCTTTAGGATGATAGAACAACCTCCTTTTCTTAACAATAGACAAATAGCAAGACCATCTGTATTGGGCTCCACAGAATTCATGGTACATCACAATCAGGGATTCACACCTATTGTCCAATCAAGTCTCTCTTCTCTGACCAGAAGCAGACTTGACAGACTCCTTTGATTCTGTTTCTGTTCTCATCTTGCAAGGTTTTAATAAATTTCTTGTTTCTTCTCATCCAAACTCTTGTTAAAGTTATTTCTTCCATGACAGTTTCCACGTTCGACATGACAGACAGATTTTATTGTCATTCAGTTGTACGTTTAAAATGTACATATTGAAAGAAATGTTGTTGCTAGGCTCCAATAATAATAAATAAGTAATAATAAAAGTATCAATATAAATATATACAACAAAAAAGATTAAATTAATGGGAGTTTAGTAGTCTTATGGCATGAGGAATGAAGTTGTTGTGGAATCTGGTTGTTCTGCGTTAGAAGCTGCTGAATCTTTTCCCAGAGGGCAGCAGGGAGAACCAATCATGGTGATGATGGAAGGGGTCTTTCATGATTGGCCGAGGCCTGGACAGCCAGCAACTGTCAGTCCCAATGACTCTCTCCCTGACCTCACCACTCTCTATACTTTGTCAGTCAGAGGTGTTTCATGCTACAAACAATAGAGATACTGCTGGTCGTCATTGATGAGGAGGGCTTTCTGACTTGGCTGATTTTTTTTCCTGAAATCAACAATTTCTTTTGTTAGCATTCAGGCTTAGATGTGTCAAGAAAATCCGAGATCATCCCACTTCCCCATGCTGGAGATTTTAGTTTAACAGTAACAATAAATAAAGTTACCTTTAAAATTAATCATACAAGTGACATCCAGACCCAGCAGTAGACTTACGCTTCAATAAAATAAATCTGGTTGTGTGTGTTGTTTTTGTGTCCTGCAAACTTCGCTTTAATTATACTTCTTTTTTCTATCTAATCATAAGAAATCATAGTCAGAGAGAGATGAGACAGGAAGAGCAGGTTTCCTGAAAAAAGGAAGTAAGTGTTGAGAAGCTTATCAAGGTCAAGTACACACATGTGCTTTTACACACATTGCATTCTCATTCTTTCACACAGGGGCCAGGGGCCTTTGTATTTGTAACAGATACAGAAACTGAATCATCTTCTCACTCCCATCTCCAAGGAAATAGAAACTTTCACACAAAAGGCCTTTTTTATTTGTAACAGATACAGAAACTAGAAACTTAGGTGATGCAAAACATCGGATGACCACTGGGTGTGTTCTTAGATCATAAGCAACAAATGTTCCCAGTTTTTGATCAGATGCTGTATAGACTCGGTCACATTCACTTCTAGTCTGTGACGGTAAGCGTCTCCTTTTTTAGTGCTAAAAAAGAATTAAAAAAGTAAAGTCTGATTGCTTTGTGTTGGCTCATTTTCTGCCCCATGTGCTTGCACATTTTTGGTCTATTGGTTTAGAATACATGATTTCATAAAAAGGTGTTGAGACACGAGCAGAGAGATGAGACAGGAAGAGCAGGTTTCCTGAAAAAAGAGGACGTAAGCTTCCAGCCTGCAGATGTATAAAAATAGTCGAGACTATTCCTTGTTTCAAAGCATGAAAGTTTTAAAGGATGAAATCTAAACATTTTGAGTAATTAGATAACATTTAA
>CAEGAD010077110.1:0-18259 GCA_903067055.1 Poeciliopsis paucimaculata
ATATACTCATCTCTTATTTATAGAGCTATCCAGACAGCTCACTAAATATATATATATATATATATATATATATATATATATATATATATTCCCAAACGATAACACTAATTTTTCTATAAAATCATGTGGACAAAACTGTCTCAATAGGTTTTGTAAGAGTTACGAATTAAATTTTTAGATATTTGATAAGATTATTAAATTTGTAGCAGTACTGTGGCCAGTTCTTGGATAAAACTGAACTGTCAAGTTACATTACATGTAGGCGGATGAACAAGTATGGATTCCACCAAAGGAACATCTATTATGGATTTGGTTACATTTGCCTTTTCTTTTCCTATTAAGACATGTTTCACATTTTATAGGAATCAAAGTGTTTCCTTTGATTTATTTATTTGATATTTGAATATCTTCTGAACATGTGCTTATGTATGAATGTGTTGCTATTGAACACTTGAAGTTCTCTTACTGTGAAAAGTTCTCTGGTCTAGTTTCCACACTTTGTGATCTCTGCAACACAAGGTGTTTTATATAACTTTGCAAATGTAAAAGTAGAACCTTTCATCATAAAGAACCAAACTTTTATTATTAGTAATAACTTTAGAGATTTGTACAAATGTTTAATAGAAAATTGAAACTCAGTTATAATTAAAAGATGCTTGAAACACTTTTTTTTTTCCCATAAAAAATATATGGGAGGGAATCTTCCCATATCTTGCAGTAACAAACTGCAGAGTCAGGCTCTTCTGCACTCTTGATGATTAAACGATAATCTGTTGAGGACTGATGAGTCGATGGGAACTTTGGAGAAGAAAACCCAGAACCATAGCTTGGTGAACTATAACTCGGATGGAAATTCAGCACAAACTGAGGAACTTCTCTTGGAATCTGTTTGTACCAATGTGCTCTGCAGCCAGTAACACTCCCCAAGTTACAATCCATTGTGGCTGTCTCTCCTTTCCACTCTGTCAGAACAGGAGGCGTCTGTGTCACCACCGTCACACCACTCACACCTGGAAACAATGAAATGACAGTTAAAATACAGACAAAGTCTGACAATTCCATCATGAGCTCCAGTCTCACATGTTAGTTCACCATTTGTAAAAAAGCAGAAGTGTTTATGTTAAGGTTTTTGTCATGGTATTAATCACTGTGTACGTTCTCACTGACAGAGCTGTCCCATGTTTGACAGTAATAAACTGCAGAGTCTCCCTCTTCTACATTGTTGATGATTAAACGATAATCTGATTTTGACTGATGAGTTGATGTGAACTTTGGAGATGAAAACCCAGAACCGTAGCTTGGTGAACTCCAGTCATGATAGAAAGAAATCACCCACTGAGGAACTCCTCCTGGAATCTGTTTGTACCAACGTGCACTTCTGTCAGTAACACTCCCCAAGTTACAGTCCATGGTGGTTGTCTCTCCTTTCCTCAATGTCACAACAGGAGGCTTCTGTGTCACCACGGTCACACCACTCACACCTGTAAACAACAAGATGACATGAAGTCAAAAGAAACACAGACCGATAAATCCAACTGAGCTTCAGTCGGCAGTAAGTCTTCTTCCTTACATGTTAGAGCAGTGATGAGAGTGCAGAGGGTCCCCAGCATGATTTTGGTGTGTGCTGAGAATGATCTTGAAACGTGTAAAGTGATCTTACTGATGACAGATGAGAGAGTTTAGTAGATGAGGGAGGATTCACTGGAAGGAGGCTTTTAATACATCACAAACTAAGGGTGACTGAGAGGAGGAGGAGCTCTGAATGTCAATGTTTGAAAGACATTTTTGAATCAAATAAATTGTAGCCTTCATTATTATTATTAACATAAAGATGACATTTTGTCATGTCTTTTATACAACAAATGGATATTTATTTACTGTCCTGCTTCTGCTAAAATGTCTTGAAATGTGTTTTTCCTGCCCTTTTTCACATTGTTTTAAACAGTTGGTAAATTGATTCCTAAAATGTGTTAATACAAGTCACAAAATATAACTTTATAGACTTTTGTCTCAGTACAACATTTTTTTATTTAGATTTTCAAATCATACTGCTCAAAGAAAAATACTTAGTTGTCCATTGCTGTACTTTTAAAGTTTTCTTGAAAATGCAAAGATCACTGTGAAAAATGTTGAGACACCACAATCTGCACAAGAATAATGATGTGCAAATTGTTTATGTTGCTAAATGAATGTTGCTAAATGCAAACCCTAATCCTATCAGAATTAGTCTGAGAAATGCTTACACCATTACATGTCCCCAGACTAAAACTTACTATAATTCATTGTTTTGCCATGATAAACATTCCTAGATTTGTTGGATTTCTGCAGTAATCACCGTTTATAGGATACTAAAGCCTAGAGCAGTGCGTCATGTCAAGCGAGCTCTGCAGTGATGGCTTTAACTGAAACTGAGTTTCCAACATGTAGTTTGATTTCCTTTCATAGGTGACTTTATAACATATCCTATCAGAAAGTAAACATGTATAAACCTTTCCACTACAGCGTTTTGTTAAAATTAATTATTTCGTCTATGTTTTATGTTTGCTATATTTTGCTACATTGCAGCCACATTATTTATTTTTTAATTTGAATAATGTAAGACTTGAAGAAATATGATTACTCAATATTAAATGTTACACCCCAAGAAACTTCCTCTGGATCTCTAAAATCCCTGTTTTAGAGCTTCTAATAGGTGCTGGATGGAAGTGGAGGCAGCTGGCTAGTGCCTCCAGAATGACATCAGATCCAGCTTAAGATGTACCATTCTTTCTCTCTAAGCCAGCCCATTCTTTCTGTCTCTCCACCACTCTTTTCCGTCTCTCCCTGTCCATCAACAGTTATGATTTTTTTAAAAATAAATTCCATTTTAAGTTATCCCATGCATTGTTTCCCTTTAATTTGTTATGGTTATAGAGCCAGACCATAACATACAAAATATAAATATGGAAAGGTTGCATTTAATTCTGCCTGTTTAATGAAATAGCATAATAGTCCCTTCAGTAAAAAGTACTGCCCACAAACTAAATAACTGATTATCCATAAAAAAAAACTTTAAACAAACATTTCAACATTGCAATGACAACTGACGCAGGTGTGTTTCAAAGAAAACTTTGATTTCTGTCTGTTTTCTGCAAACAGCATAACAAGAAAACTAAGAAAACAATTGTGGTGACCCAAATACACACGTCAACAACGCAAACATTAGGAAGATGTCACACTGGGAATTACAAAGTGATAGGATAGAAAATTAGGATGCCTAGACTGTTAGATTGTCCAGGACATTAGATAGGACTCTATCAGACTGGGACTTTATAAGTCCCAGTCTGATTTATTCACTGTTTTTCTTAAATTGAATTAGAAATGTAAAGATAAAGTTAAAACTAAAAACTTAAAAAGAGTAAAGCTTGACTGAACAGTATAGTCTCTACACATCAATTTATGTAAATTAGATTGCAGAATCCTCTCCTCCCTGTTTTCTCCCCTCAGACTCTTTATAAGTCTCAGTTTGTCTTCTTCTTTCACTTAAACAGGTTCGTCTCACAGTCTCATTATAAACAAGGCTGAAGTCACAAACTGACAACATGTTGTGGACTCTCTGTACAGTCATCTCTGCTCTAACATGTAAGTTGCTCCTTTCTCTTGTTTTGTGTTCATTTTCAAACACACATTTATCACTCATGCATTTTTCTTTGTATGTTTACAGATGCTGATGCAGCTAAAGTTTTGACCCAGATGCCTGTTGTTCACTCAGTTTCTACTGGACAACAAGTTGTTCTCAGCTGCAACATTCAGATACCTCATAGCTATTATGTCAGTTGGTACAAACAGGTGCCTGGTGGGACTCCTCAGTATATTCTGAGGTTTTATCATTCTCACAGTTCCCCTGAATTCGGAGCAGGTTTCTCCTCTGACAGATTTAACTCTAAAGCCACGTCAGAAATTGACTACCAGTTTATTATAAAGCAGGCAGAAACAGGAGACTCAGCAGTGTATTACTGTAGCACATGGGATAACTCTGCTAGTGAAGCTGTACCACAGTGATTCACACCATGACAAAAACCTCTGACTGATTCACTTCTGCTTTCTGAGACTTACATTTAGCAGAATATTATCACACAATAACTTTTTAATGTGCATAAATTCTGTCTAATTTAAAATGTTACAATCCATAAAATATTTGAATCAGTAATAATAAAAAAAACATCATTAACACAAAAGAAGGACATTATAGTAGTTGAAGAATACAAATGCTTAAGGAAATAATGTTTTATTATGTCACTATAGCTGTCATAATAATACATTATGACAACATTAATAGTATCATGATGATACTATTAATCATCATGATATAATGATTAATAGTTATATTAATCATTATATTACTATAATGTCATGTTATTTAAATCAGTTAATTTTCTAAAGTAATTTTATTTTCTCCTCCAATGACACTCCTCTGTCCTAACTACCATCAGGTTCCCTCCAAATGACCTTAAGGATCACTTGGCTGTCAGGTTTTCTGGTGTTTGGTACTGGAAGCAGACATGTGACTCCATTAGTGGGACTGGTCACTCATCCCTTTGAATTTGCTGTTGTTTTATGCAAAACTGTGTTAGATAAATGAGCATTTGTCTTCTGGATATTTTTTTATGATGCACAAAATTTTGCTCACCTTGAAAACTGTTGGCAGCCATTTGACAAACTGTCTACTTGAATGCTTCACTTTTCTTAAATGTTGATAATTATAATGTGAGCTCTCAGCAAGGAGAACTGAGCTAAGTTACAGATTTAATTAAATAAATTAGGGTCTCTTACCTTTAAACATATTTAATCCAATACTCTATGATGGGACCAGTAAAACTGGTAAGAGTGGTAAGTCCCATCGTAGAGCAGTAATCTGCTAACATGTAAACAATGTTAGCAGATTAGAAATGCATTTTTTATATTTTGTGATCTATCTACTTCTCCCTATTTGCTCTCAAAGTATGCAGCTCCAGATCTCTCCTCCATTTTATGTAAGTCAAGAGTAAAAGTTTTAGCTTTATGTGAAACTGTAAACATTTATTTTATGCTTAAATCATTTGTGAAGTTTTCTGTGAGTCAAAAACACAAACAAAAAAACAACAGTAAACGCAGACGTAAACATTTAGTAGCCACATTAATGGCGGAGTGTGAAGGGATTCTGTGTTTTTCTCCTCTGCTTTTACTTCAGGTACACTCATGAGCTGTTTGAAATGTCTATTATTTTTGATTGTTGTTTTGGATTCTAACTTGTATCTAGCCATGAGTTTCACAAATGTTCACACTATTACCTTAACAAATGTGTAGGAAAATGAGGAGAGGAGGTGCTGCAGGAGGTGTCCAACATGAGGCTGAGACTGGAGTGACTGACAGGAAGAGGAGCTGTGATGTCCTCTGATCAAATCGTTTTAACATTACAGATTGTTGTTGCATGTTTTTTTAATTTCATTTTTATTTAAGTTTCAAATATTTTTTTCACAGATTTGCTCTATGTGAAGTTAGAACTTTTGATTCATTACGTTATGTTAAGATTAAAACCTCAGGAATATTCCCTCTGAGACTTGAGTCAGATATTTACATATTGGGGAAAAACATCCGAATAGGCCTGCAGGTGCATCCTGTAAAAGAAAAGACTGACAGAGTCGTAATGATTCATCGGGTTTGGAAAAACTTTTCTCATCATTATGTGACATGGACTATATCTTTAATTTAAATTTAATTTTGACTGATGAGTTGATGTGAACTTTGGAGATGAAACCCAGAACCGTAGCTTGGTGCACCATCGCTATAATAGAAATTCAGCACCCACTGAGGAACTCCTCCTGGAATCTGTTTGTACCAACGAACAGCACTGTTACTAACACTCCCCAGGTTACAGTCCATGGTGGCTGTCTATTCTTTTCTCACTATCCCAACTGGAGGCTTCTGTGTCAACACTGTCGCACCGCTCACACCTGCAAACCACAAGATGATATGAAGTCAAACGAAACACACAGATTGAGTAATCTTACATTATCTCCGACTTGCAGTAAGTCATCCTTCTTACATGTTAGAGCAGTGATGAGAGTGAAGAGGGTCCCCAGCATGATGTCAGTGTTATTTGAACTTGTGAAATGACCTTTCACAAGTTAGACAGATCAGAATTTAGAGGATGAGGAGAGGAGGTGTTGAAGGAGGCTGAAAATGAGAGGGACTGACAAGAGGAGGAGACTGTTAAATTCTGTACTGTAATCTTTTTCAGTTTACAGCTTCTGTAAACAGAAGTATTTGACATGGTTTAAACATGCTTTCATTGCGGACATTATTTTTGGAGTTTGGAATGAAATCAAAGAGTCCATACTGGTCTTGTAGAAGTGGAGCAGTGTGCATTTTCCTAATGGTTTCAACTTGCTCCACATGTGGATGTTTACACATTTTGGAGTGATGTGCTGAAATATTGAAAGAGATAATTCTTTGCTTGCACAGATTTGCTTGATTGTTAGCATCTTTTGTGTACAATTATATCTTTAAATTGAATTAAATCCATGACTTAAACTTAAATTACTGACAACAAATATGACAATAATATGAGTTATGCATATATGAGAATGTGCATAATTCATTCATTCTATCCCTTTCTAAGTTATTTCTTAATTTGTTCATGAACTAATGATATTTTCATACGTAATTTTCCTAACATCAGATAAAGTTATTGAAGCTGGCAGAAAAATTGAGGATGAAATCCATTTCCATTTGAATATAAATGGTCTACTTTTAGTGATTTCTGTGTATTTTAAAATTTACCATGGGAAAAAAATTATGTCAAACACATACTTATACACAATTATTGATCTCTAATTTTGGATGAGACATTTTAACTTGACTCAATGATATAAAGTTGCGAAGAGATATATTTTCATACTGAAACATATAAGCATAACCTGTACATACCTAAAGCTCCTCCTCCCTCCTGTCAGTGTTGTATTAAATGCCTCCTCCAGCACCTCCTCATCTTCTAAACTCTTATCTGCCAGCAGTGAAGTCACTTTACAAGCTCTAAGATCATTTTCAGCACACAGTGACAACATGCTGGGGACCCTCTGCGCTCTCATTAGTGCTCTAACATGTAAGACTGGAGCTCATGATGGAATTGTCAGACTTTGTCTGTATTTTAACTGTCATTTCATTGTTTCCAGGTGTGAGTGGTGTGACAGTGGTGGCACAGACGCCTCCTGTTGTGACAGTGAGGAAAGGAGAAACGGCCACCATGGACTGTAACTTGGGGAGTGTTACACGCAGCAGTGCCCGATGGTACAGACAGATCCCAGGAGAAGTTCCTCTATATATGCTTAGGTTTTATCATGACTGGAGTGCGCCCAAATATGAAACTGGGTTCTCTTCTGCAAGACACACGGCAACTCATCAGTCAACATCAGACTACCGTTTGCATATCAGCAGTGTGGAGGAAGGAGATTCTGCAGTTTATTACTGTTGTACATGGGATGATTCTGCTAAAGAGTGGGTATCACAGTGATTCACAGTGTGACAAAAACCTCCCCAATAACACTTCTGCTTTTTCTCTCCCTAATACATAAACCAAGTGGAGTCACCAGCAATAGCTTCAACCAACACACAGCATATATTTTTTCAGCATTTATATTCTTTAAAGGGTTTTTTAAATTGATAAATAAAACCAGCAAGTACTACATTATGTATACAAAATTATGTACTTAATCGTACTTAAACAGTACAATAACAAATATTGTTATTGTCATTTTTTGAGACATGTCACAAGTCTCAAAAAAATAGATATTGCACAAATCTTAAGCTCATATTAAAACTGACTAACGCTAGATATTACCTAATAAAATAAACAGAAAATGTGTTAAAGATCTAAAAAAAAAAAAGCAGACTAAAATATGCAGATTTTATCAAAATATTTTTAATGGCAATTTAATATCTGGAGCAGAGATTATGTTATCATTAATTTATGTGTTGAAATACCGTTGAAACTTAAGTTCTTGATTTACATAAAAGTTTAGTCATGGAGATGATGTCTGAATCTGCATCCTGTGAGAACAGAGAATGAGGTGTAGATAGGTGGTGCTTCATTGACAAAGGATGAAAATTCAGTTTAATCTTTTCTTTAAAGTATTTTACACCACTAAACCAAATTTTTATTAATTAATATTCTCCTCTGCTTGTAGTACAAATTTAAGGCTAAAACTTACTCTGTTACAAAAATGTTTTAGATTACATTAAATCGTGTTTTTTGTTTCTTCAAATTATGAAATCAAAAAGAAATATTTGATTTATGATTGAGGCAATTGTGTTTAGCTTCTTTCAACCACATCTCATGGCAAAAATGTTCAGCTGTTTCGCAATTTGTTTGCCTTGTTTACTGTTTTGTCTTTTATAGTGTTTAGACGTTTTCAATAACCTGCCCTTCTACATTGCTTTCTAATTAACACTTTCATATAAAGTTCAAATACTCTGCCTGCTATTCTCCCTTGCTTTACAGACCTAAGACGAGAAGTTTCTCCACTCCCAAAAATTGCTTGTTTTGTCATGTGCTTATTATAATAGTAATTGTTTATTACAATACTTCCATGTTAATTATGTGTTTAAAACTGTTCATAACATTACATAACTTAAAACAGGAATATTTATCACCCATTATTAAAAAAAAATGTTTGGTTACCGACATCACATTTATGTGAATGACATCAGATTACTTTTTCTAGAGATTAAGACGTAGCACTTGGGAACACACATTTCATATAATGGCCTTTGATAATAAGCACAGTATTAATAACTTGAATTTAATTATTTTTTGAATATGTTTTTTTTACTTTTGGTGATGTAAAAGCTCAAAAAACAGTGTTGAGATTATTAAAACTGTTACTGTTTAATTCAAGATGTTGAATGTTTGAATCATTTCAATTCTCATTGACAGAAGTGTCCTCAGTTTTTCATCAGAAAATTTCCTTCTTCTTCCATACTTCTGATAATCAAACAATAATCTGGTGTTGACCGATACTGGACGTGTGTCCTTGAGATGGGAACCAGTGTCATACTTGGGTGAAACACAGGTAGAAACTTTGCCTGGGCTCTGTCTGTACCAACAAGGGTAATTGGTGTTAACATTATTGTAAATAAATTGTAATACTGTTAGTTTTATTTATTTATAGAAAAAAATATTATAATGCAGATACTGATGAATAACAATGTGTTGACTGAAACTCTTGCTGGTGGCTACATTGTCAGTCCATGTACCTCAGTGAGAGGAAAAGCAGAAGTCTTATTGACGAGGTTTTTGTCACAGTGTGAATTACTGTGATACCCACTCTTTAGCAGAGTCATCCCATGTACAACAGTAATAAACTGCAGAATCTCCTTCCTCTAAATTGCTGATATGTAAACGGTAGTCTGATGTTGACTGATGAGTTGCCGTGTGTCTTGAAGAGGGGAACCCAGTGTCATATTTGGGAGCACTCCAGTCATGATAAAACCTGAGCATATATAGAGGAACTTCTCCTGGGATCTGTCTGTACCATCGGGCACTGCTGTCTGTAACACTCCCCAAGTTACAGTCCATGGTGGCCGTTTCTCCTTTCCTCACTGTCACAACAGGAGGCGTCTGTGTCACTACAGTCGCTCCGCTCACACCTGGAAACAACAAGATGATATGAAGTCAACAGTAGCACACAGTCTGATGAATGAACTACAGTCTGTAGTAAGTCACCTTTCATACATGATAGAGCAGTGATGAGTGCGCAGAGGGTCCCCAGCATGTTGTCAGTGTGTGCTGAGAATGATCTTTGAACTTCTATAGTGACCTTACTACTGATAGAGGAGTTTAGAAGATGAGGAGAGGAGGTGCTGAAGGCGGAATTTAATACAACACTGACACTTAGAGGAAGAAAGATGGGGAGGAGCTTTAGTCTTTCGTGGTTTGGATTTGGATTTCTTGACTCTAATATGTTAAAAATATTTTTTTTTTTTCTTCTTGGAAACAACTGATATCATGTATGCTACTAGCAGATTAATTATTGTCTTCACTCCAATGTTCTATGATGATGATTTTGACGACGTTTGAGAAAATATGTTTCTTGCTTCTTTGGTGTTTTATGTTTGTATCATGTAAAGTGCGTTGAATAGCCTGTTGATGAAATGTGCTATACAAATAACCTCGCCTTGCTTTAACATAAAGATACAGAAAAATGTTAATCTTTCTCAAAATTAAAGTGCTAGAAAGTAGTTGTGTTTTTTGACCATTTGCTTTGCTTTCATTTTAAATATTATCATTCATAGCAAACAGAATCAAAAACATCCATCAACTTTTACTTAGACTCATTTACGCATTTATAAACATATTTAAGCACAAGTCACCTATTTACTGTTCTTGTTTCTTCAAATAACTAAAATAAATCTAAACTAATAAAATCACAACCAACTTTAAAATTTAAGATGTTGCATGTCTTTTATTATTAGTTAATGGTCATGATCCCTATAATTCACATCTACAATGATTTCATATCAGTAAAAAGTGATGTTTATTTTTTAATATACTTTTATCACTTTTTAAAGTGAAAAGTTGAAAGCCATTAAACACAAGTCTCAAGGGAGGGTTAATAATTCCAAGTGCTATAAAGGTTATAGTGTTAGTAACATCTGGTTACCAAAACCATTTTACATGTTCGACACAAAATGACCTTTCAAAACTAAAAAAGAAATTAAAGGACAAAAAAGGTGTACAAAATTAATAATGCATTGCTAAAAATTAAGTCTGTTTTACTAATAAAAACTACATTGAAATGCAGCATTGTGATTTTCATTGAGATATTTGTTGATTTGGTAATATAAGGGGAAAAATCAAACATATCTTTTCAGTTTTCTTTCATAAAACTGTAAACTTATATCTGTTTTTTGAGCAGCTCCGAAAACAATGTTATGACAGGGCAAAATGAATGTTTGAGTCAACCATTTAAAAGGATAAAAAAATCCGATCAATTTAACAAGTGAAACTGAGGTTTCTATCCACAGTCAGTGAAGCATCACATCTCTGTTCTCACAGGATGCACCTGCAGGCATCGTTTTCTTCTAAAACGCACGGTCATGTTTCTGAAGTAATAGTTCTTAAAGCACTGTGGTTTTAACAGTCAGTTTCTCAACATTTATTATGTCTTACGTTTTGTATGAACATGTGCAAAGCCTGAACTAAATAGATTAAGTCATTAGTTCAAATTAAGAAAAAAAAATATTTTTAACATTTAAATAGAACCTATAATGTCCAATACCAATCGATTAAAAAATTATTTATTTAGATTTGATCATAACTCCTCCTTCTGTCAATCAGGTCAAATTCTATTTTATAACTCCTCCAGAACTTCCTACATTCAGTCTCAAATACATAAAATTATTTTAACTGATATTTAAATGAAAGATGCTAAGCTAACCCAATTTGATTAATAAACTGAACTTGAGATTAATTGAAATGTATTCTTTGTCAGACTTGAATTACGTTTTTTTTGTAAATTGCTTAGAGATGGCCTGTGTTGTGAATTGGCGCTATGTCATAAAAACTGAATTGATTTTAACTGAAAGGTTTGAAATTAGAAATAACTGTTTGCAGATCCACAAACGGTTGAGACTTGAGCCCCTCTTTTGCATTAAGGTATAAAAATGAAGGCGAGGTCTGCAGCTGCATCCTGTGAGAAACAGAGAGGGAGGCATAGGTAGGTGATGCTTCACTGACAGAGAATGAAAATTCAGTTTGATCTGCCGTCAACTACCAAAAGGTTGTCCTCATTTTACACAACTAAAAATAGATACTTTTCTCACTTCTGTTTTCTCTCTGGTTGTGTTACCAATAAAACTGTTTGAATGCATGTAATCAAATCCTGTCCAGGAAGTTCAACTATTTCAGATGTGTTTCTTTTTGCAATGCAAAGGAAGAAACCATAATTTGATTTGAGATGGAACTAAAGTCATAGTCACAAGTTTAGCTCAAAACTAAAAGATCTATGGGTGACATCATCACTACAGATATTTAAAGTGTTGTTGCAAAGGAGCTTTGGATAAACTGATCTTGGGTTTACAATGCAATAAAGTAATTAAAAGAATATCCCTTTCCTACTGAAGTGGTTATAATTTCATTAACAAAATACATTAAATACTTTTAGGATTAAACATTACTAAGCTGTGAAGCTGTGATGATACAAAATTACACATTATCAGATAAAAGGTGCCACCTCGTGGCAGAAAGTTATAAAACTATGAATTGTGGACATTCTGATACATGTAATGTTGGATTACAACCCTCTTCACAATCAGGATTTTATTAGTTGTCATATTCTTACAATTAGCTTCAAAAAAATCATTTTCACATCATAAAAAAGTTGGTAGGCAACAGTTTTACTGTCTCTGAATGCCTCTCCTCCTCGCTCTCTCAAGTCCTCCTCTGGGCTCCATGTGGAGACCTCAAACCAAAGCTGGGAGGAATCCTGGACATCAGCCACTGAGGTATGGTTAATCCACCATCTTAAATATCAGCTTCAAAGAGAGGCTGGATCTTAAATACATCTAAACATGAATTAATTATCATAGTCTCAAAAAACATTTCAAAGACCTTCGGCTCTGTTATGCTTAATCTGCCAGGAAAAGAGAGAAATAGAACCAAATCTTAAAGTAGATGAAAGCTGCTAAACAGGAACAGCCCCACATTCGATGACAAACATCAGTCCAAAGGGTAAATGAGGCTGAAACATGTCCCTGATTTCTTTTTGGCAGAGTCTCCACAGTGAGATCATTTAAAGAGCAATAACATGTTACATAATTGTCTCAAGTTGTTACAGGACTTGGAAAATATGGAATATTCATTGAAAGAAGGAATTTTTAAATTAAACATTCCCTTCTCTCAAAAGAAATTATTATATAAGTTTATAGATAAGTTCACACTTTTAGATTATTATCTGCTAGAGCTTGTTCCTGCTTCAGTGGTTCAGTGCGACTCACCCGGTATATTAGCCTCTTGACAGGTTTTTTAACTTTTTACATCAGTCAGAAATAATCAAGACATGGTTTTTTATGAAGTGCCTTTTTCCATTCATCAACATACAATGATTGGATTTGGAGTAAACAGCGCTTCTTGTGGGCTCTGACAGAGGTGTCAAAAAATAACATTCTTACTGTCTACTGTAATCCAATCTGTTAACCAACTGAGCAGCAAGACACAGAAAGCATCGGGCTTTGTTGCTGCCAGAGGTGATAGAAACAGCAAGCAATCAGTTTAAAGTCTCTATTCATCTTTAAGTTGGCATTAAAGAGAAAAATTCACTACTAGAATCTGCATTAAAAAAAATATCCATCCATTAACTGCCTCCACTCTTTATTGAAATAAGCTGCTTAGTGATCAGCACCAGCTCACTCGCTTTGATATTTATCTTTTTGTAATTTCAGATCATTTATCTGGTGTCTTCACTTCTGATGGATGATAATGAGATTTGTTCTCCAAAGCCTAAATCCTGAAGGAGATTCCAACATCTGCTTAGTTTAAGTAGGACTGTTACTTCAGAGGCAGAAAAATATAAATCACTCCTATTTTTTTATTTTTCTTTCCGAATTGAAGAAAAGCTTGGTCCTTTCAAGAAAATAAAATATGCTTTATTATGAATATTCCAACTATATCCTCCTTCAAATTACTATTTGTTTGATTTGTAGGAATCTGCAAATATCAGCAAATAGATGACTGTAGAGATAAATGGGTTCAGATGAAAGGAGTTTGACTGGGCAACAGTCCTGAACATCTGTGTCATCTTTGAACCTACAGACATTACAGCTGCAGCTCAAGTAAGTGATGGCGGCTTTGGCTTTTGAACTGATTAATAAATGTGTTGTTCTTGATTACTAAACAAGTTTATGTTAACAATTATAATAAAGTAAACAGTCATTCCTCACATGTCAGAAGTTTTATTATTATTATTATTATTATTATTATTATTATTAGTAGTAGTAGTAGTAGTAGTAGTAGTAGTAGTAATAGTAGTATCAGTATTATTATTATTATTAGTATCCCCCAATAAATGCTAAATTCTGCTGCCATGACTGAAATCTGACATTTTTACAGTGGAGGTTCAAATAGTATTGTTTCTACAAAACAAAACTTATAATTGTACTATTAAGTTTAGTTTTACCAACATTGCATAGAAATGTGTAAGCAGCTGTAAAGAGAGACTGAGGGGCAGCCAGCGGTCAGACTCTGGCTCTGCCTGCAGCGACACACTCATTTGCGTCCAGCTCCGTCCAGCAGAGCCAGAGGAAAGAATGACTCCAGCGGAGCTGCAGAGCCACAGAGGAAGGTAATCAGGCCTCCAACTTTCTGTTTTCAGCTCAGAGTCACATCAACTCCTGAGCTCCTGATGTTATTTTCTCTCAGTATCACATCACTGTGCAAAGACTTTATCAGAGTGGTTTTAAAAGATATTTCTACTTATCTATATAGGTTCATAAACTCAGATTTTGAGGCCAATTATGATAATAGGGGAGAATGACTAAATCAGTTCTTTAAGCTTCAAAAAACTATTTCTGACTAGATTTATGTTTCATCGTGAGTTTAGCATAAGGCCGGAAACAGTACACTATCTTTCTTGGAACTGTTGCCCTGAAGTCAGTGCTTCTATATTCATTTTTTGCAAATGTTAAAAATGCTCTTGTGACGAGTCTTTCTTCTTTCTGATACTGACAGATTTTTTTCTTTTACATTATCTGTGTGTGAGAACAATACGAAGTGTAGTATTAAAGCACTAATCTTTTAGTTTGAACAAGATTAACACAGTAAAAATGTAGACTTTGTATTTACTGGTAGCTGCTCATTCTAAGTAATTCACATCCACATAAAACAATCTTCTATCTCAACTATAAGAGCTACATCACAGTAAAGTGCATAATTAAATGCACATTCAAATAAAAATGATGCTGATTTTATATTTTCTGCGTTATTCTTAAAAGCTGTCTTTAAAGCAAATAATATCAATGGGCTGCTAATTTTATTATGAGGCATGGTACTGCCAATGCAAGTCATATCTGTTAAACTGGCTCAAGTTTGAAGTTTACTTAATTTGAAAGTAAAATCGATTAAAAAATTATCAAATGTATTAATTACTATTATTCTTCTGATGAAAGTAAAAATGTAAACTTGTTAAATTAGGAAACAATCTCTTTTGATAGTTGTGTTTGATGACAGTAAATCATGACATTTTGATGTCCTCTAGTGGTCACAGTGGAGAACTGCAAGGGTATGTCTAAGGTCTTATTTTAGATCGTTTTAATGATGCCATACTAATACATAAATTATATATAGAGAAATACACAAAAAGATAATACAGTAGGATTAGTTATTCTTCCATTAATGCTGTGAACTGGAATGAGAAATGTGAACATTTTGGGATATTTTGCCATTTTTTACACTAAAAGTATTAGAAACGTGAAGGACATGAACATGAAATAACTTATAAAAAAACGAAACAATTGAAAAGAACGAGATATAGAAAAGAATAACTCATATATTAAAAAGTAAACCAACATTTTTATTTTTGGCACATTTAAATAATTCTATATTTAATTTAGCACAAAATTAAGTTTAATTTAGTGCTATTTAACTTAGTACTAAATTAAATATATTTCATATATTTCAAATAGTATGCAATTGATTATGGAGTTAAATAATTATTTTGTGATATGTATTCATTGAAGTTTGCCACTCTTCACCCTCCGTAGTATCAGAGTTTGGTTTATGCCAGAAAGTGTTGCCCAGCTAGATTAATGTTGCATGGAGTGCCACATTTGGCAGGCAGCATGCCCTCTGCTCCCTCCATTAATAGGCTGTGGGCAGGCCTGCGGATGCTAGCAGTTCCACAGATGTACATTCATTAGCACAAGATTTAACCTCATACTCGTATTTTATGTTGGCTAACAAGCATGATTTAGAATGTAAACAGAGTAAGAGGTTTTGCTAAAACTACCGAAAAGGTCAAAACATAAGAAATTGTACTAATTTATGGTGCAAGAGGAAAGCTTTATAGATACTTTCCACCACTCTGCTGTTCACGCTGTGGGTAATATTTCCTCAGTGTTCCATTAAAAGGTTAAGCATTGGTTTGATCTGAGTAGTTAAAGATTTTTTATTCATTTATTTATTTATTTATTTTTTGGCTGAAGTCAACAATACCCTAAAATTATATGTTAAATTGTTTAAGGGTGTGTATAAAGTTAAGTTAAGGTCAATACTTCCTGGTTTCTTCCCAAATTCTTTAGTTGTGGAGCTCAGTGAGAGGAAAAGCATGGAAATAACTCACACTGATGAAATGTGCAACATCATACACAATCCCAGAGATGCCACCCAGACAAAAGAAAAATAGAGCTACCTCAAATTTCAACATGAAAAAGTCAGTGTTCTGATAATGTACTTTATATGTTTATGTAAAATCATTTCATTTTATTACAGTACAAATATTTATTATATCATTTAAAAAATTTCTTATATCATTCCAAAAAAGAACTCCTACTTATAATATATTGTATGAACGTCATACTTCATTGAGTAAACCTCAAAAAGAAATTGCTAAAAAAAAAAAAACATGTTTCCTTGTTAGAACAAAAATATTTTCTGTTCAGAAAAAGTATAGATATTCCAGATGTCCTAATAAAATTTTTTAGTTTTTTTTAATTTTTTTATTTTGTACGTATATATCTTATGTTATGACATACTTTGTTGTATTTTATTCACCTGCTGATCAACTTAGCCAAGAGCCTCCTGTAAACAAGGTTTAAAAGTTTTATTTCATTTTAAAGTAAATGCCAATCAATAAACTGCAAATCCACTAAAGTGATTTTTCTATGCGCTTTAGTACACTTCAGTATTTTTATGTAACTGTCAATAGAATGGAAGAGTGAGACCTCTCTCTGAGGAACGCAGCGGAGTGGTCTCTTGTGTGTATTCACTCGCAGCGAACCTCTATCCTGCCATCCCTTTTGTCTCAGAAAATCTTTATAGGTCTGTGGTCAAAGTTGACGAGCTACTCGAGATCTGAGGCCAAAAACCAGCAAGATGCAGCCAGGGACTGCGAATAGACAGAGGCTATCTGTACTGGCCCGAGAAGAGGAAAAAAGTAGAGATGTTTATCTGACTGTCATTTCAAAAGTCTTTCCCAGCTGTTAGAATCCACGTTATTTTGACTATCTACTTCTGATGGTTCAGACAGACTGACGCAAAGAAAGCTGTTCTTCTAAAATAATTGATCAACAGCATGAGTTCAGTCCATGAGATGGAACTGAATTTGTTGTTATCTGCACCAAATTGTTATGTGCACCAAATTGTGACCTTACACACTTTGGACACTGCAGCTGAAATAAGGAAGTAGGCTATTCAACAATGCTAACTTTAGAGGCCCGTGCAAATTGTAGCTTCAGCTTTATTAGTTATTATTAACTGTAACTCATTTGCCTCCAGGTGATCACAGAAACATGTTTTAATTGAATCACTGAGTTGTTACATTCAAAAACAAACACAAAATGCATACTTTTCTTTCATTTTAAAGGAAAGTTAGCTCAGACTATAAATAAATAGTGAAAGCCAAATTAATTTAATTATATATTTTTTGACCAGTAAATCTATGTAGCCTATTTCTTTTATTAACTGGCTGACTGCAGTGTTGTAGTTACAGTTTTAATCCTCCAGTAACCTGACTCATCAGCAACACACATGTAACATATCACTTAAAGGACGGTTGAAATGCAGGGCAGCATTTCAAGTGTCAAAAACATCCAACAAGGATCCGGAGTTCAGAGTTCGGTTGGTCGATAGCTCGTTAAAGAAAGTCGGAAACAAGGAAGACGATTTTCAGCGTAAAAGAAGCACCGATCAGTTTGCTTACCAAAAGAAATATTTTGAAAGGAATTAAACGGAAGCGCGTTTTCTTTAAGCTTCTGCACGTTTGCTGCTCGGTTCGTCTGTACCGAACTGAAACCCAAATACGCAACGGCGACGGTCACATCTCCAAAAACGACCCGGCTGTCCACTCAGAAAGCGGGGAGGCTGCAGCTTGTTTGGGCCAACATGTAAACAGAGATTTATTCTAAAAAAAAAAAAAAAAAAAAAAAAAAAAAAAAAATTTTTTTTTGGTTTGTTTGTTTTTGGGGGGGTTTTTTTTCTTTTAGGTTGGGGGTTTTCGGGGGGGGGGGGTGTTGGGTGGTGGCGGAGTGA
>CAEGAD010077111.1:0-29443 GCA_903067055.1 Poeciliopsis paucimaculata
GCTAAAGGAGTAGTTTTAAAGTTATACAATAAAATATGGGAACAAGGTGAATTGCCCTCCAGTTGGAAACATTCAGTCGTTGTACCAATAGTAAAGCCAGGTACGGATAAAGTGGAGGCAAAAAGTTATAGGCCTATAGCTCTTGCATCTAATTTATGTAAATTGATGGAGAGAATGATAACTAAGAGATTAATGTATGAACTAGAAAAAAGAGGTCTTTTATCTCCTTATCAGAGTGGTTTTAGGAGTGGGCGGACAACGATTGATCCAATTGTTTGTTTAGAAAATGAAATAAGAAAGGCTCAAATAAATAAAGAACTTCTCCTAGCTACATTTTTTCATTCTGAAAAAGCGTATGACATGCTTTGGAAGGAAGGTTTATTAATGAAGATGGATAAAATGGAAATAAAAGGGAAAATGTTTAATTGGATTAAGGATTTTTTAAAGAATAGAACAACAGAAGTAAGAGTTGAGGTAAATTATTCAAATATACACTGCCTGGCCAAAATAAAAGTCGCCGCCAAAAAATGGTCACACTCTCTAATATTTTGTTGGACCGCCTTTAGCTTAGATTACAGCCTCTTTTTCACACATGGATTGGCCACCACAGAGTCCAGACCTTAACCAGACCTTTGCGCAGTGGTCAGACTCTCCCAGCATCAATACAAGATCTTGGTGAAGAATTAATGCAACACTGGCTGGAAATAAATCTTGTGACACTGCAGAAGCTTATTGAAACAATGCCACAGCGAATGCAGGCTGTAATCAAAGCTAAAGGCGGTCCAACAAAATATTAGAGAGTGTGACCATTTTTTGGTGGCAACTTCTATTTTGGCCAGGCAGTGTATATGCTATACAAAATGGAACTCCACAAGGGAGTGTATGAAGCCCATTGCTTTTTAATATAATGATTAATGATATTTTTGATATAGATTTTAGAATTAGTAAAGCTTTATATGCAGATGATGGAGCACTATGGGTGAGAAGAGGCAATATTAAACAGAAGGTGTAGAACATGTGTTGATTTATTGTAGGAAATATATAAAAGAGAGAAAAGAATTAGGAAGGGTGATGGGGAGTTCAGTAAATATGGATAATTTATTAGGGCAGCAGCAATCAAATGATATAATTCAAGCACTTATTAAATATTTAAAAGATACAAAATTAGCTGAGAGGATTTAGTTTGTATGTTTGTGTGAGTGTAAAAATATGTATATAATTTAGTTATTTTAAGTTTTGAAGATAAATAAGAAAAATAATTTCTGAATTACATCTCCGTCCAGTTGATGGCGGTAATACACAAAGTTTGTAAACTGCCAGAAAACGCTATAGAAGAAGAAGAAGAAGAAGAAGCTTAGAGGAGTTCAACAGATCAGTTTAAGTCGCCTCTCTACATTGACTGGCCAGCACAGATACAATTGTTTCATGAACAGGAACCACGGAATACACATTTGATTATTTGCATTGGCTGTTATGTGTTTGCATTTTAGTGATTTAATGGCATTTAATAAATTAATTAAATTATCCATTCATTTTCTGTTCACCTTTATCCCTAGTGGGGTCGGGAGTTGCTGGTGTCTATCTCCAGCTACGTTCTGGGCGGGAGGCGGGGTCACCCTGGACAGGTCACAGGGCAACACAGAAACAAACAGAACAAACAACCATGCACACACACTCACACACTAACCCCACGGAGAATTTAGAGAGACCAAATAACCTGACAGTCATGTTTTTGGACTGCGGGAGGAAGCCGGAGAACCCGGAGAGAACCACCGGGAAAACATGCAAACTCCGTGCAGAAAGACCCCGGGTCGGGATTTGAACCTTCTTGCAACAGTACTTACCTTCTAATGGTCTTCTCTGGAGTTCCCCAGATGGCAGCGGGGGAGCAGGAGGAAGAGATGGTCAGGAACCTGTTGGAGAACTGGAAAACGCAAAGAAAGAAAAAGGTAAAGACTAATGACAATCAATGGACTGTTTTATAGACCCCGCTGACCCCCCACTACTCTAAGAGAACATTTTATCATTTCAAATAACCATAATAAACACTAGAGGGTTAAATGATATCGTAAAATGCCAAACGGTATTTGACTTCTTGCACAATAGTGGAGGTGATATTTCCCTACTACAAGAATGTGCATTACCCTTTATGGATAATTATGTAAAGCTTCAAAATAGATGGATATACGGCCAGTCAGTGTGGTCAGGCGATAACAAAAATAGAGCTACAGGAGTAGTGGTGTTTAATAACAGATCTTTCCAGGTGGAGAGAGTCGAAAATGTAATGGATGGGAGAGTTATTCTAATAGACATTGAAAAAAGTGGCTGTAAAATCAGACTGACTAATGTTTATGGTTCTACGGATTTACAAGAAAGGCTGACGATATTACAAAATCTTCAACCCCACATATATAGCAGAAGATGTAATTATGGATGGGGATTTTAATTGTATATTAGAAAAAAGAAGTAGCACCACGACAGCTTGCTCAGTGAACAAACTCGATTCAAGCTCTCACGCATTAGGCAGCTTGATAAATGATTATGAATTTACTGATGTGTTTAAAACACTCCACCCAAAGGAACCAGGTTTCACATGGAATATTGGAAAAACATTTTCTAGAATAGACTTTATATTGACATCTTGCATGATTCTTCCAAATACGTGTACAGTTGACCCTGTGCCTTTTTCGGACCACCACAAGCTAACAGCTTCAATTGGTATAAAAAGTTTTCAAAATCTAATGAAGGCATGTGGAAATTGAACACAAGTTTATTGAGTAACAAAAAAGTGGCAACAACATACAGATACAAACTTAAGCAGTGGACTTCGTTGTGTCCCCTATTTGAAGCTATTGGTGAATGGTGGGAAGAAATAAAAAGTAGAACCAAGAGGTTCTTTTGTAGAGAAGGGAGGAGGATAGCAGGAGAGAAAAGAAAGTGGGAAAAAAGAAAACAAGCCAAGTTGCAAAGATACTATGCCCTCCTGCAAGCGGGATTTAAGGTGGAGGATGAAATTGTCCAACTGAAAAAAGAAACGATGGCTGCACTTAATGAAAAAAGTAAAGAAGTGTTGGTACGGAGCCGAGTGCAACATCTGGAAGAAAATGAAAAATGTTCAAAATACTTCTTTAGGAAGCTATTCCAATCTAAACAACTGATAAATGCATTAATTAATGATAAAGGGGAAGAACTAACTGATAACCAGAAGATTATCTCTGAAATTTATGGTTTTTATAAGAAATTATACAATAACCAGCAGGTTCAAGAAGATGCGATGTTGGAATTTTTATCTAAAATGACGAATAAATTAACACAAATTGAGAGAGAGAATCTCGGTCAAGAAATAGCAATCTATGAAATGACGAAAACTATGCAAAATAATAAGTCGCCAGGATTGGACGGCTTGCAAAAGGAATATTATCTTACTTTTTGGGAGCGGTTAAAGGACCCGTTACATACTTCAAGTATATAAGGAAGCGCTTAATGAAGGAGTCCTACCTGGTACCATGACTCAAGGTATGATTACTTTATTGCACAAGAAAGGACTTCAGACTGACGTAAAAAATTGGAGACCCTTAACTTTATTAGGAGTCGATGTCAAAATATTATCAAAGGTTTTATTTTTCCGCCTACAGACAATAATTTCTAATTTAATAAAGAACAAACTTGTGGAATTTTAGGACGCCGAATGACAGACAGCCTTACTTTAATTAGAGACACCTACCTTTATTGTCAAGAGAGAAAACTCCCATTTTCTGTCTTGGGAATAGATTTAGAAAACGCTTTTGACAGTGTTGGCCATAAATTTCTAGACCAATTTAATTTTGGAAACATGTTTAAAAGATGGATAAAGCTTTTATATAATGGATGCCGAAGCGTAGTGGTGGTGAATGGAAACCTGACCCCACCCTTTGCAATAAAAGCTGGTGTAAGACAAGGATGCCTACTGTCTCCCCTATTATTTATAATGGCAGTGGAACCATTGGCGTGTGTTTTGAGGAAAAATGAAATGATAAAAGGGATAACTCCCCCTGGGAATGATGGAAAAGATATTAGTTGACCATGTACATGGACGATTTGACGCTGGTGATAGCAGACAATGCTTCTATACAGGAAAGCCTGACAATGAGTGAAAAGTTTGCAACAGCCTCAGGTATGAGGATTAACAAACATAAAAGTGAAATTCTGCACTGTAAATGGAAGGGAAAAAAAGAAAACTGGGGTCTAACAAAAAAAAAAAAAAAAAACACAATTAAAGTTGTAGGCGTCCAGATAGGAAGAACCATGGCATGGCAAATTGCCAATCAATGTCTTCCTACGAGGAACAAAAGAAACTGTACAAGAAGCCCTCGCTGCCCCAGGTCTGGGTGTGGAGATGAGACTATTAAGCACCTCTTTTGGGAATGCCCCTTCACAAAAAGAGTATGGCGTTTTATGACATCTTGGTTGAAAGATTTGAGTGAGGAGGTTTTGGCATATGAAAAGATAATGTATGGTTTTTAAAAAGATAAATATAAAAGGAATGAACTAATTTGGTGGACTTTAATCAATTGTGTCAAAGAAACAATCTGGAAAACAAGGAATATTTTGATATTTAACTAAGGTACCCACAATCTTTAGTACGTTAACTTCTGTTATTTCATATTTTTTAAAGAATATATTTTAAAATGAGGCCTGGGAAAAAAGAATGGAGAGGAGTTAGCGGTATGGAAGGTGCCTGCTGAATTGTTGAAAAATAATTAAATGACTGCATAGCTGAGATGATATGAAATAACTGCTTAAATTTTCCTTTTTTTGAGTTTAATAGACTTCCTTCGGTCTTTATGTGTATAAAATGAAAAGGCCTTTGTTTATGGATTTGGATCAAACTGCTGGTAGGAGGAGGAAGAGTCCTACTTGTGTCTTCGTTATTAAGAAAAAATGGAGATAATGTATGGGGGGGGAGTTGTAATTTTGTCACATGCTGTTTTTGTATTGGAACTTGTATGCAAAGAACTTAAAAAAATTCTTGAAAATTGATTTGGCTTGGGAAAGTTATTGGTCTTGTTTTATTCTTTTTCTGATTTTTGTTTATGGGAAAATGACATTAATGTAAATGATTAAATATTGTTTTTTGTTGTTGTTGTTGTTGTAATTTTCATTACATATTGTTTTGTAGTGGAATTATATGAAGAGAACTATTAAAATTTCTTGAAAAAAATTGAAAAATTGCTACTAACTGCGCCACTGTTCAGCCCTAATTAAATTAAGTGTTTAATTAAACATTTATTTATTTCATGGTCCTTTCAATTAATGATCTAATTATCTATTCATCTCCCCAGTGTAACTCTCCATAGATTAATTTCGTACAGGCAAGAAGGAAACCCTCTCAACTACAAAGCTTCGTAAACAGGTAAAGCAGCCAGCAGCCATTAGAAAGTCCCCTCTGATGTCTCTCTCAAATTCAAGTTTCCGAGATTCAGTGAAGACTACCAACATTTCGTGTACATGTTGAGGTTTCAACTAAGCTTTTAATTTACCGACACATTTCTTGGCTTGATGTCTTCCAGTCGCTGGAAATAATACTGAAGTTTTATTTATTTATTTATTCTTAAATCGGCTGATGTTTTGACTTCTCTAGATGAGCAGAAACCTTCAAGAAATCAATGGATCGTTTTTTTGTTGTTTTGTTTCTATCCCTTTCAACAAGAGCATGCCGATTTTTGGCAGCTCGACATGCAATATGTGGTTTTAATGGCCCCAGAAGATTACTATACAGTTACTGTTAAAAAGATCAATATTTAGTTGCCAGGCGAGGAGTTGAAGCCCGCTATTTAGGATCGTTTGTTCACATATAGATGGTTGTTTTAATTTGTGTAGAATAAACAAAACAAAAACAAATGCTGGTTGAAAATGCAATAAGATAAGCGGCTCCTCTCCGCACGCGCACACAGAACGCGTTGGAGCGAGCGTCCAGGTCCCACATCCTGGTACTTTGAGCGTTGTCAAGGCTGCTCCGGGCTGAGCACGGCTGGCGGACAGTAGCTGCGGTGGCCTGGCCCTATTCTGCCCAAACAGCGGTCGCATAAAGTGTCCCGGAAAGTTTGGTGTAGCTGGAAGGTAACAGACATGCATGTTTCAGTTCCTTACTGTTGTAATCTCGCTGCTTTTCCTTGCTAGCCTGCTCCTTTTCCCTCCATGTTTAGACGCAGCGCACACAGACTGGCGCCCCCTCCGTTAGGACAACAGGCGGAAGATGTTGTCCATTGTGTCGCTGAGGGAGACAGGGATCCGGGAATGCTTTACGTAAAAATGTAGCCATGTAAGGGTTGGTATAATTTCCTTAACTGAGGTTATGTTTAGTAACGTGGCCGCGCCTCAGACCAAACAATTACAAGGAAGGGATAAAGACGGTTTACGACGGGACTAATTTGTGACTGAAAAGGGACATGTTTAAAGAGACAGAGACTGTTTCCTTCCTGGTTACAGTAGCTAACACGTTTTCACACTCGAATGCTTGGCCTTAAACGGAAGAGAACAGCTAGAAGCTCCTGTTAGACAGTATAAAAATGCGTCATGTATACTTTACAAACAAATGTTACCCACAAATGATTTTGGAACAGGTAGGTGATTTTAGTCATCTCCATTGTCTCGTTATTTGGACAAAGCCTTCTTATGTGGTTTAAATGAATTAATAATATTATAGGAATAAAAAAAAAAGCCTGTGTGAAGTCAGAATGTTATTTATGTTGGACTGTTCCAAACACAGATTACAGCTGTAATCCCTAACCCTGGCCCTCAGGGGCCACTGTCCTGTAGGTTTGAGATCTGTCCCTGATCTAACATGCCAATCGTAAACAATTGTAACTTCTTTAGCATGCCATTAAGTTCAGGTGTGTTGAGGCAGCAAAAATATCTAAAACACATAGGACCAAAAACAGGGACCAATTCTTTAGAGCAGAATATGAAAAATTCAGATAAACACTTTACAGACTTTTGTCTATAAAGTAGGCAGCAGTAAAGTGATCATTGAAAGTAAAGACCAAATAGAAATCCCTTTTTGCTTTTATTGAAAGCTTTAAACACCAGTGTTTCTGTTTAATGTAAGAAACATATTCTTAAAGAAACCCATCAGAACCAAATATGTCATCCTACATGTTTTTAAGATGCATCTATACCCTGTGCTTCACTTGTTATCAAAGCCAGTGTAAGTGGTAGGTAGCTGTCTTTAGTTGACCTTTATGGCCTCTGACACTCTGTTGGTAAAATGTTGGCTTGCTCTCCCTTAAAGTATTAATTTAGATTGTTGAAGTCTGTTCAAATGTACGTGATTTTATTTCATCAAAGTTGATCTCGACTTTGATTCAATGCAACAGTGTGTGGTTTTTGGCTCTGTAACTAGATTTATCGTTCTATTTGCAATCATGGAACAAGGTAGTGGTCCATGAGTATACAAGTCCAACACCAGGCAAGACAATTGGAACAAGTTTTTTTTGCCGATACATTAATGCAGTGTAAAATGTTTTCCTCTACTGCATAATCCTTCTTATTCTATTCCAATGGACCTTAATTAGTTTTAAAGGGTTTTACAACCTCTCTTGACTTGGTGAGCAAAAGGAACTACTGTTTTTGTAAGATTATTGTATTTTAAATAACATTTGTTCCAAAACCTCCAGACAACCAAAAATTCAGACTTGTTGCTTTTTTACAATGCTCACATTTGCTGAACAGCAGGTAATCAGTTCTCTATATAAGAAGCACCTAGCTGCTAAATATCCTCATAATTAATAACAAAACTGCCGGATAAGCTTTGTTTTATTCATGGTTATTTTTATGTAGCTCCTGCATATAGATTTGCTGTGTTGTTCTATAATCTGTCCTGTGTAGCTAGTTTTAAGAATTTTTAAGGCCCAGGGATGAGCAGGTATGTCAGCTTGTTGCGAAAGGTTCAAACTTTAACTCGCATCACTACTTTTTAAATCAGAAGCTGCAGTCTTTGTTTTTAAATGTAATGTGGCAAAAACACTTTGTACTAATTCCTCTACAGTCCAATGTTATCTGAACAATGGCTGTACAATGGATCTTAATGGCATTGATTAGTAGAATAACCTTTATGATGGTTTGTTTTGGGTTTCACAGACTTGTCTAATATTGTCTGTATGCAATATCTTTAGAAAAACATTCATTGCACACTTTTTGTTTAGACAAAGTTATCATCCTCATCCAGGAAAATACAATTCAACAGGATGTACATGTATAATGCTCAATAAATTTCAAATATTTGCAAACTTTCATGCAAAAATGCATCTAAAGGTTGTGTTATTTCCCCTAGGTACTGCTGTATGCCAGTGCAATGCCATCTGCTGAGCAGCATCTCCTGGGAGTTAACCACCATGAGTCTCTACTGAGGAACTCAACTGATTTACTGTGGCAAAGATAAATCTTACTGTTAGATGAGAACTAATGGGCTATCCAAGCTAACGATAGCATGCCATCTCAGAAAAGTAAAGGTTGTCCAGGATCCCATCGCTACCGGCCAGCCTCCGAATATGATGATGCCACACTCGCCCAAAAGAGAGAATATTGGAGAAACAAGAAAAGAGAGCAGAGGGCCCGCCATTCTGAACAGAGAAAGAAGTCAACACAAGACAGCAGTGAGGAAAAGCGCTCATACATGTATGTCTCTGCAGGGGTCAATACAAATTTGTCAGACCCCTTGGCTGCCTTATCCTCTCCTTTGCTAAGTAATGATATCTCATATAATTCTTTATCAAAGGGTGAAAGGACAATTGAACACAGTTCAACAAAGGCCCCTAAAAAACAGGAGCGGCGTCAGGCAATGACAGTTAGCAAGGTCCTGCGTAACTTGCAGCCAACATCATGCTCCATTTTGGCTACAGCAGCTGAGGGTGGCTCGGTCTCAGTGAAACGTCCAACAACCAAAAGTCTTAGGAATCTGGTTACCTCATCCAAAAGCAGCGGAACCGGACTGAACATCAGTTCATCAGTGCCTCCAGTCAGAGTTACCCCTTTTACCAGCAGCAGCTCCACAAAAACAGAACCCAAGCCATGTGGATCTATGCAGGACTCATCTGTCCCAAACACAACATCAGAGGCACAAGTGGCATTGAATGGGCTCCAGGTGTTGCCTTGTGTAACAACAGATAAAATGCATGCAGCTTTATGTGGCCCTGTTTTTAATAAAACAGAGGGTCAAAGAACACACACAACACCTCAAAGTGGATTAAAGAGTGCCTTGGTCACTATAAAAAGGGCTACATGTTTTGGCAATACACCAGCTCCCATGGAGTCCGAGGAGGAGAGAGCAGCCAAGCGAAGAGAACACTGGAGAATCAAGAAACGAGAGCAGAGAGCAAAGCTGGCAGCTAAGACCACTAAAGTCAGAGAGAGGCCACAAAACAGAGATGGGCTACCGGCACAGAAAACAATACTTGTGGCCAACTCAACTCTGACCTCTCAGTCATTTCTGAGAGGCACAAGCCAGAAGCGGAATCCAGTTCGGGTTAAAGTGCCATATTCAACAGTTAGATTGGAGACCGACAACCTGCAAAGTGGGTCAGTTGTCCCTGACCTGCAAACAGAGCAGATAAAAGTACAGAATCCACATGGGCATAACATGGAACAGACAGTCGGAACATTTAATTCAACCACAGCAAGGAAGTCAGCAGAATCGGAGAAAAAATTAACTTATATGCATCCTTCCAACATTACCCAAGAGACTTCATCATGCAAAACACTTCGACAAAGGCCCATTGAAACACAGAAGAATTTCCTGAATCAGAGAAATCTAAGAAATAAACCTTTCTTGACAGCTGCAGGGTTTCGTACCAGAGCTATCCCCACAATGGACACTAAAGACACACCAGAGCAAATACTAGCCAAGCGGAGAGAGTACTGGCGGAATAAGAAGCGTGAACAGCGAGCTAAGCTGTCACTGGAGAAGAAGATTCGACTAAAGGAGAAGGACTCTTTGACACGGCGAGTAAAGCGCTACCAACAAATCCTTGAAGAAATGAGAAAGGCAAGAGCCATGGCGCATTCAACTGAAAAGACCCCTACACTCGCATCTGAGGCCATTGGGGGGTTCATCAAAGAGGATGGGACTCTGATAATAAACATACCTCAGAGTGCAAAATATCAAAGTATAGTTGGAGACAAAAGTGAAGAGAAGCTCCATGACATTTCTAAGAAGATGCAGCCAATGTCACAAACTGATATGAACTGGAGAAATGTTTCCCCATGTAGGGTAAATCGGCGTTCACCTCTAACTCGCTCATCTCAGGGTAAAACTGCTTTTTCTTTTGTGCAGACAGTCAACAAAACTTCTAAATTAAATGCTGTCAAGCCACAATCTCACTTTGACATAACAACTAGTTCCAGTTCACAGCCAAGCAAAAGTGTTCAGCAGCTCACACTAACTCATCTTCAGTCTCCTCATAACGCAGCCTCAGCAGGGTCAAAGTTTGGTGGCTGTGTCATGAAAATGAGCATCTCAAGCCGTATTCCATCGCTTCCACTGCTATCCGTGGGTCCAAAGCTGTCAGAAGAGGAGAGGATGGCAAAGAAGAGGGAATACTGGAGAACAAAGAAACGTGAGCAGCGAGCAGCTCGTGCTTCTCGACTGAAACACAGCATTTTCCAAGCAAGGACCAGTGCAGGGTCACTGAGGAGGAGGGTGCAGCCGAGCACCAATCTTACTATAAGTGCGGAAAAAGCACATTTTCCAAACAACTCTGTGAGTGCTGTACCACATGCAAATGAAATAAAACAGGAGGGTGAGTCTGTGCCAGCAGCTGACCTAAATTCTCTACCAGATCGAGCCATCTGTCCAGACAAACCCCCTACCTCCCCTCCTGCACCTCCAGAGCTGGAGCCTGAGACATCTCTCAATTCAGACAGCCAAGCCACCACTCTGCTGGCTGTAGCCTCTATGAAGAAACTGCTGGAGGAATCCCTCAGCTCTGTTTCAGAGAATCAAATTGAACAGGCTGGCGTGGCAATAGAAACAACCAAAGATGCTTCAGAGCAGGACATGAAGCCTGTTTTATTACAGCTTCATTGTGAAAGGAATGACAAGGATTTATTACCTGCTTGCTTGACATCCCAAATTAAAAGCTTGCTGTCGGATAGTGATGTGCTGGAGGGAAAAGACTTACCAAAACCCCAGCTCAGTGACGCAGTTCCATCTCTTTCGGCCTCAGGTGAGGTGGCACACTCCACCTGCACTCAGTCATCCCAGACGCCTTCAACACCTTTCATCACCAAAGCCTCATCATGTGGAAGCCAGAGATCTTACAGCAGCAATTGGGCCCATCAAAGCTGCTGGTCTGAAGAGCTACCGAAGCTCCATCACATCACAACCACATCACTGGATCCACCACAGCAGCATCACCTTGATCAGCATGATCAGCAGAGTCACAACAGCTGTGTGACACCGGCAGAAAGGTTCTGCAGCAGTATGACAGGGAAGAGCAGCTCGAACACCCTTCAGAAGAAAAGGGAATACTGGAAGCTGATGAAAAGGCAACAGAGGGCGAGGTTAAAGGCCAGGCAGAGGGAGATTCTTTCAAAGAATACCCAGGTGAGCCAACAGTCAACCTCTTGATCTGAATGTTGATTACAGTGTTACAATGCAAAATGTTCTGTAAGAGATTGCCGCTAACCAAGCTGACCTACCAGGCGTTAAAAAATTAAAAGTTACTGACAGAACTTCAATGTTTTTTGTTGGCTTTCTATGTGGCAGGTCAACACAATGTAGTGTGCAACTGTAAAGTAGATGGAAAATGATATGATGATGCAGATATGAAGAGTAAGGTGTATTTAAAATATATATACTATATTGTAAAAAAGAAATGTTTGTCCCACCAAGAACACCAGTCAATTACTTATTAGAGTATTTCTTTCTTTACTCCTTATTTACTTCCTGAACTAATGTTTGCTCTTCCGATGTTGCAACCTGTCCTGTTTCTGAATGACACCTTGCTATATTGTCATTTAACACCATATAAACTTTTATATGTTGTCAGATTTCTCTGCTTTTCAGAGATAAAAGAAGCCTTTGTATGTTTTATATCTAAGACAGGGTTTCAATTTTGGTTCTCCAGCAAATGTAAAGGGCCAAAAATTGAACTAAGAACAAACATTTTGATTTCCATTTTTCCATTTGCATTTGAGCTGGCTACAAGTATCTTAGGATGAGAACATGAAAACAGGAGATTTCTGAGGTTGGCTCAGTTCCAGCCTTGTAGGCAGGAACGTCTACTCCCACTGAAACCTGAATCATTACTCTACAGCTCATGCTAGTGTTGGCCTCTTTGAAAATTATAGCTACGCTGTACGTTCCTCTTGCTGAATACCCTTCTGTTTCTGTTATGTTCTATCTTTCAGAATGCAGGACTTGATATTAATATTAGTGAATGTGTAAATCCATCAAAGCCATCCTTCCAGTCCAGTTCGTCTGTCACATCAGTACCTGCCGTGAGCAGCGTCCCTGACATCCTGGTTGGCTCATCATGTAAAATTGAACAGTCACCTGACACACTCTGTGTTAAACCCCCCATCATCAGCAGAGAGGGAAACGTGAAAGATGATCCTTCTTCACATCAGACTGACTTTCTTGAAGTTTCTTCACCTCGCTGCCAAAAGTGGACACCCAGAGCCACAGAAACTGAGACAGCCTCTTCTCTTCCTACTCTGAAGCCCCCAGACAACCCTCTGACAAGCATCCACCTGCAGCCCATTGAACTTCCCGACAGACATCAAAATCCCATCCTTAGTCCTATAAAAATCTCTTGTGCTCAACTTCAAAGTCCCATAAATAAGGTGGAGTCTTCTGCCCAGGCAGCACCAATATGCATCATGATGCCTCCAAAGCCCATCCCTGGGGAGTCTGAGGAGGACTTTCTGAGGAGAAAGCGAGAGTACTGGAGGTTAAAAAAGAAGGAGCAAAGAGCAAAGAAGGCATTTCAGTACAAGGAGTGGACCTCAACGAGAACCTCCAGTGGCAGCAGCAGCTCTGACCGGCCTAGTCAGGATCTACAGACACTGACAACAGCTATGGAGGTAAGACCAAAACTAAACGGTGTAGATAGCATATGAATCGTTTCAATATTTCCTGATTTGATCACATCTCCAAATATTTTTGCAAAGGATTCAATTAATCCGTTTTTTTTTGTTTGTTTTTTTTTTTCAAATTTTACTATAAAAAGTAGTCAAATCTTTTACAGACTTATGTAAAATAAAACATAAAAAGAAATCACGTTCTTGTGAAAGATCTTATGAATTGCTGCTAATTTTCCTCTCCTGTTTAATTTTTGTAGGTAAGTTGCCATCACTCTAATCTTTAGCTCCCTCCACAGATTATGTTTCTGATTCAGGTCGGGTCAGTGAAACATTGATATTACCTCCAGTCAGTGAAAAATTACAAGATCACAGGATTATGCATAATATTTTTGGCTTAACTAACTGTAAAGGATGAGCCATAATAGATAAACATAAAGTGGAACATAACTGTAGTGTGGAAAGAAAATATTAGTTAGAAAAGAGAAGTTGATTGCTTAAAATTTCTGACAAATAGATATCTAGCCTTAAATAAACTCCACTGCAACCATTTACTTTATAGTCACTGAGCTGGTAAACAAGGTCCAGATGATAAACCAAATAATGTTTTGGCCTACAGAAATCAGAAAGGTTTTATGTGGCATAGACATGGGCTGATATGAAATTATGACAGTATTATAGCCTTAGGCAAAAATACCACAGTTTGGCAGTATCACAGTATTATGATTCTGATCAACTCTAATCATAATTAGCATTGTTACTCTCACAAAGCATTTTGAGACTAAATAAGAAGAAACTAGCGATTGGGACTTATGCCATGATGTGTTCATGTTTTGTTTTTCCATGTACTTCCTGCAGGAGTCCAGTCAGTGGGTAAACTCCTCTGATGCATCTGAAAATCTGATGAGGTGGGAATTTATGTAGCTTCTGTTTTTAGCTTCGCCTCCATCAGCTCTAGCTAATATAATCATCTTGTTTCGTCAGCATCCCAGTGGATCCCGACCCACCACCCTTTATGTACACCAACTGCCCAGCTCAGGCAGAAGGTAAATGATCATCTGTCCCTCTTTGCTCACTAATCTGTTCAGCATGGCACAACACAAAATTGTCTTGTCTTTAACCGTTTTTTTCAGGTGAGGTAGATATTTTGTTTGCTGATCATGCTGATGGTGATGATGATCATGATGATAATGATGAGGAGGAGGGTTCTATGTCAGAGGCGGTCTGGAGAAATCGCTACCTTATGGACTATGATCCACTCAACCAGCTGCTGGTGTGCATGGTCTGTGGTGAGCTGCAGTACTCCCACAGTCTGGAGGGGGTGCTGGCCCACATTGACGAGGTACACCCCCTCACCCTGAGGCTGGAACCCCGGGAGAAACAGAGGATCCTGGAGGCCTGGGACGAGCAGGTGTCGCAGCGGGAGCGCTTCTTCAGCAGCCAGCTGCAGCAGCACTGCGGTGCTGCAGAAGGTACCCTGAGCCTGTTAACATGTCCTTCCTAGCAACCATCAAACACTAGACACTTCATATTCACTCAGTCATAAAGTCTTGGATAGCAGCAATTCAGTCTTCCTGTGCCAGAGATGAACACAATGCTTGGCAATTCTACAATCCCAATGATCTAATAAGTCCCATAAAATTCCTATTTTTATTTTTATGTGTTGTTAAATGTGTGCTTTTGAAAAAGGTGTGATCCAAAACATCTTGAAAGGACAAAAGCAGTGATTGGACATAAGACAGCTGTTTCTGCCGGTAACAGGTTTTGTTACCTGTTCAGGTCAGAGTACATTCATGCGTAATAGTTAAAGCAGATGCTCATAATTTAATCTTTACTAGTCACAAAGAGTATTTCAGTTTACCTGAATGCCTTCATCCTTTTCCACAGTGAGCATGTCAAATACCTCAGACAGCTGTTTCTAGGACAAATTCAGCTCAGCTATAAGGCAACAGTTTGCAACAAGACCATGTGGCCCAACTCAGGTCTGGTTGTTAAAATATATACAGCTGTGCAAAAAATGAACAGACCATTGAAAACCTCAAGGTTATTCCACCAAATACTGATGTCTGAACTTTTCCTGAGTTAAAACATCAGTATTGTGGTTTCTAAATGAATATGAACTTGTTTTATTTGTATTATCTGAGGTCTGAAAATGTTGCATCTTTTTCATTATTTTGACCCTTACTAATATTCTACAAATGAATAGAAAATTTTTGCTTGGAATTTCAGCAAAAATGTAGTATTTTTATGAACTACTGACTTCTTTACGTCAGTAGTCCATAGAATAAAAGAATAATGTTCATTTTAGTCAAACATATAACTATAAACAGTAAAATTAGAAAAACTGACCATTTAAAGTAATTTCTTAATTTTTTTTTTTTCCAGAGCTGTTTATATTAATAACATCAGTCAGATTCACACCAACACATATAGACAGCTTCAGGGCATAACATTATAACCACTGACAGGCAAAGCGTAAAACACTGAAATTGTAGAAGTTTGTATCACAGAAACTGAATATGCTTATATACATTTATCGATCGATTCATCTCTATGCATGTGAATTTATCTTTTATTACTGATGCTTTTTGCCTTCAGTTTATATTTGAACAACATACAAAAATAACCTTTTCAAATAAATGTAATGACAGAATTCTGGACTTGTGTGACCTTCCTGAGATCCTTTTCTGATATATTGATTTTGTATGCAATATGGCCACATGACTAATCTGTGAGATAAAGGGTTCTGGTCGGGTTCTGGGGGATCAAATTCTGCTTCCGCTCACTGACATGTAACCTAATATTTAACCCAGAACATTCATGGGTGTTAAACTTTTTCACATCCTCTACTTAACTGATTCTCCTCTTGGGATTCAATATTTACTATAAAAAGCTCAAGTTCTATTTTTTCTTTGTTTTGTATTTTTCAGTTTAATCAAAGTCTTATTGATGATATTTTGACTTTTTATGCTTTCTGACTTGTTTTTACAGAAACATACAGGAACTGATGTGTAAAGGAGATTGTTGCAGAGCTGACTACAACAATCCAAAAGAGTCCAAAAGAGAACATCATCTTTCTATTTCTTCTCTCAGTTCTGTTTTCCCATCCGTCCATTTCCTCTTCACCCTTGTCCTAATGGGGTCGGGAGTTGCTGGTGCTGACCTCCAGCTGCGTTCCAGGCGAGAGGCGGGGTCACCCTGGACAGGTCACCAGTCTGTCGCAGGAAACAGATAGGACAAACAACCATGCACACACACTCACACCTAGGGAGAATTTAGAGAAACCACTTAACCTAACAGTCATGTTTTTGGACTGTGGGAGGAACCCGGAGAGAACCCACGCATGCACAGGGAGAACACGCGAACTCCATGCAGAAAGACCCCGGGGTGGGAATCAAACCCAAGACCTTCTTATTGCAAGGCAACAGTGCTACCAACTGCGTCACTGTGCAGCCCTCAGTTCTGTTTTCCATTTCTTTTTATTTATTTCCACAAAGTCATTTTAAAAGAAAAGGCTAGGTTAGGTTGTGGATTTTGGAAAAGTGGTACAAAGCTTTTTTTGGATTTAAACTGGGCCAGATTATTTGTCATATTCCTTGATTATATTTGGGAATAAAAGACCAACAGATTTACTGGGCTTGATTTGTTCCCACAGTTAAAACAGTTCTGGACACATTCCAGGCTTTGTCTTCTCTTCTCTGGATCCAGGTTCAGTTCGTGGCTGTCTCAAGTTGTGCAAGTGTTTTTTAAAAGTGTCCGTACCATGCTGCTCTTTCAAGCCCTTTACTGTATATTCTCCTGTTTTATTATTTGAGGCAGCTTTTTCTTCTGACTTCATCACCTGTGTGGAAATCTTTCTGCAGTACCTTCAGGGGTTTTTCTCTCTTGTATGTAAATAAATACAAAGGTAGCTGTGAAAGGCCAAATTTTTTTATGCTGTTTATTGTTAATATTATTTTTAAACGTTATTTATTTGTTGATTTTTCTTAAACATAGTTGTTAGCTGAAGATGCATTATTCATACATACAGCTCCATGTTAGAGTAGGACAGTCTCTCATTTGTAAGTATAGAAAAAAGATTTTTCAGCACGAGTACCAGTAGTAAATGAAACATCGCAGCTGAATATCAGAATCCATTCCTGACTTCTTGTTTTATCTCTTCTTTGGTATGAAGCTTAACACCCTGAATGAACGTTCTGTTTAAGCACAAATTGAGAAAAATGAAGCACAGCTGTAACAGAATGAGGAGCTGGACTTTACCTTGTTTTTTCACATTTGAATGTAACTTGATGACATGTTTACCTGTTTGAGAAGAATCTTTAAATGCCTTTTCCAGTAATAAATCATTTCTACATTTTGGTTATTCAGTGCAGTTTTTTTTATACACGTCTTATTCAATAGTTGGACTTTAATATAAAATCTTTTTATACTGTCTTCATAAAAATCCAGAAATAATCCAAGTCTGAGAGTTTAGAAATGGCTAAAATGGAAGATTCCTGCTCACTTTATTAACGGTAGTTTGTTTATTTTCTCGTTTTAACACCTAAGCTTAAAAACTATATTTTATGGTAGAACAAAGTATTTCATCTTTGAATTTGTTGAGGATCCGCGTAGCATTTTCCCATAGGTGAGACAGCTGGAACCAATGTCACTGTGTTGGAAATTCTAGAGGTTGAAACAAAACCATCAGGAACATTTTATGAACTAGTTAGCATCATGGTGTTTACATAGTAGCCATCATCAGGCAGAATGTACAAATACATTTTCAAATTTGATACATAAATACATTCCATTCATTTGATTCAGGTGTGTTTAAAATAGTTGCAGGATTGTAGCTCTTTTCTACTGCAAGTGAGAATCCCTGCCTTTCCAATCAATCTTCTGTCTTTGTTGTCCGCTCCAACTGAACTCTACGAATTGAGAATATGCTGCACTGTGTTTAAAGAATCATTTTAGAGACCACTATTGTTCAATGCCTGAACTGATTAGAAAGAACAATGAAGCTGTAGACTTTACTCTTTAACATCCTGATTATATTGTTGACAATAGTGTTGTTTCTGAAAAAGATGATCAGGATATGATCTCTCTACTATAAAGCAAACCTAGTCTGAAATTATATCCAACACATTTTGAGTTTAGAATAAGAGATTGTTGTAGGGATGCACTGATTGTAGCTTTCTGGCTGATAATTATTTTTGTCTGAAAGGAGGCAAAGTTTTCTGTCATGTTTTATGTTAGTAGGAAGGTGATGGAAGCATTTGAAGTAAATATGACAGCAGTTGTCATGATTACAAAAAAAAAATAACTAAAGCTTGTTTTCTAAGGATAGAAGAGGAGTGAGACTCCACAGATATACTAAACATTTTTACAGCTCTGATGTGTCTGTACATTAAATTAACTAGCTTTACACAAGAATAACTACCATGGAGAAACAAATACGTCACAGCAGAAATACAGAGTTTGTTTTCCAGTTCTGTGATGAAGAGTTCATTGTTTCATTCCCTGGCTTTTCCTGGGCTTCTCCTCCTCCTCCACTGCAGCCTCAGGATCTTCAGCAGGCGGCCTGTCTTCCCTTTGGCTCTGTGGATGAGGTCGATGATGAGGACCCGCCTCTGTGTCCACCACTCCTTCCAGTTCCCGAGTTCCAGCATCCAGGCGGAACAGAGTGGGAATTCTCCCTAGGATGGGGTTGTTCTGCTGGAGGCCGGAGATCCACTGGTTCAGAGTGGCCTGATCTCCCTTGCCGGTCATGCACATGCTGAAGACTGGACCTTCATCCACTGAAAGGTAAATACACAGTGTTACACACCGTCAGACCAGTTAAACCAGGCTGATAGAAGGTTGCAGCCATCTTACCGTCGTCCACATCAAAGTTCTCCTCGTCCCCCAGGTCACGGTCCAAATCCAGATCTAGCTGCAGAGGGTAGTAGAAGCATCGCTCTGGATCGTAGACTTCCTCTTCCTGTGGGGAGAATGCTCACATGGTTACAACTGGAAAACATGCTCACTGCATGGGTTATACTTTTACTTCCCAATACCTAAACGTAATCAAATCTAACTTTAGAAAATCTGTGTATTCTATTCTGCATACAACCAGAAGAAGGTTAGGATCATCAGTGGAAACAGAAACAGTTAGCTGCTCCTCAGATGGAAGCAGCATAAACTGTGTTGAGTATTTGTTCACTTCTCACATGGCAGCACTTAACAGCCAAATCTGCATCAATAATGTTGATATAAAAAACATAACAGAGAATTTAGAAACCTTTTCTTCAGGAGGCGTGGGGTCAGCTCTGAGGATGTAGTAGTAGACACAAGTCTTCTTCAGCCACAGGGGGAAGGGCCCCTCCACAAACACAGGCCTGTTTGGGTTGTGCTTGGCCAGTAGCTCCATCTGGTTGGGGCTCTGAATGCCTGGCATCAGAACACAGTGAGCAACATGCACCACATACATTATGAAACTGATGGAATAAAATTAAAATGCTCATCTTTATGATTTGATATTTACATGAGTAGGAAGTCAGAAGGTAAGTATTTGATATTTATTCAGCTCTAACAGAACACAGCGTTTTTCTTTATATCTAACATCACAACTTTTATTTTTGTTTTGGAAGATGACATGAAACTCCATACCTACAATATGTGGAAAGCTGATTTCTTCCCCACTTTCAGTAATGTCAGTGAAGGGCAGCTGTCAGGAAGAACAAGCAATAACATAAAATTGAGAAAATCTAAATGATGCTGAATATTAAATCCAATTTGAAACATGGGAGCTGACATCTATTAGTTATCTTTCAGTAAACATTAGGATAGTGCTATAAGATGTATGATCCATACTGATAGCCCACATTCTGATGCAGGAGTCTTCAACATCTACTGATCTGCAGGTTTTGGATACAAATGAAAAAATTGTTACCAGACTTTTGTCAAGCTGAAAAGGTCATTCAAACACTTGATTCAGCTGTGTTGGAGAAGGGATGTGTCTAAAACCTGCAGGCCAATACAGCTTGAGGATCAGGTTGGAGACCTGATCCTCAAGGTGCTGCACTTAACTAGTATTACCATTTTAGCTTACAAAATACTGTTTGTAAGCTGGATGGAGTACGTTACTGTAGGTCTACAACAGGGGTCTTCAACTCCAATCCTCGAGAGCAACTTTTAGATGCGTTTCTGCTTCAACACACCTGAGTTGAAGAATGAGGGAATCAGCAGGACTCTGGAGAACCTGCCTGAACACTAAGGAGATGATTCAGTCATTTTATTCAGGTGAGTTGGACCAGGAATACATCTAAAAGCTGCAGGACGCCGGCCCTCGAGGGCTGGAGCTGAAGACCCCTGGTCTACATGCTGCTAATAGCCTCCATGCTAATGTTAGCATTTTCACTAACATGAACATTCACTAACACAGGTAATTTTAACACAAAATTTCAACTTAACATATTGATGAGTAAATCAATGTTAGTCAACATGCTAGTCATTGCTATTCACAGCATTTTAGCTAAACTTTTCATTCTAACTCATAAACCAAGAGTCAGAAAACTGAATGCAACTGAGAGCTACTTCACAGGTATCAAATGAAATAAAAAGAAATACAAATAAAAGTTAATTATATCACTCAAGTTATCTAATTTCAGAACAGTTCCCAGGTTACTCACATGGTGTCAAAGGGCACCATGTTGGTGACCTCTCATCAGCCCAAGTTTGCATAGTGAATAAAGTAAGTAGAGTATGGAGCTAGTGATAGCCCACATACAAATGTCTGTTTTATGTCATGGACATTTCCATAACATGCAACAAAACGGATACAAACTCTATGTTGTTTTAAACTGTTTAGGCTTTGATGTTAAACCTGAGGGCCGCAGAACCTAACTTGGCATCAAAACCCCCGATTTGGGTCAGACTGATAAGCACACAGTTGGCCCCGTTAAGTTTCTTAAGAAATTTTCTAGTTCTTCTTAATGTTGTATGAGCTTAGATAAGCTAAAACTGTACCTGATAAACTGTGGTTTTAGCATCCAAGTCGTTGGCAATGCGAGTCAGGCTCAAGGCAGCCAGGTCCACAGGGTCTTCAGGCAGAGGCTGAGGAATAGGGAAGGGATTTACATGCTTGAACTTGGGGAACCAGTACATGATGCGTTGGTACTTTCTTATAGGGTGGCTCTTCTCCCCAAAGATCTGGACCAGTAGAACCTTGGTCTCAATGTTGGGCATTATACCTAAAGCAAAGACAGTAACAGTCAGACTGTATCCTGTGGAATTCATTCATTGCTCAGTATTCCAGCTAAACTTGGAACTCTGCTCTCTACATTAAATGGAGAAGACACCTACCATAGCTCTCCATCTGCTCCAGAACCTGAACCCCACACTCCTGCTGTCTAGGATAATGGTTGAACATTCGCTGAATAAAGTTTCTGGGCACAAAAACCTCCTTGGGAAAAACATCCAGCAGTTTGTTGTATACGGTTAGGTCTCTCTCTACTCCAAATTCTGGCATTTTCTTCAAAGCAGCATAGATGAACTCCACATGACCACGCCGTCTTACGTCCATCTTAGTGAAGACGTCAATCACTTGGTTAAATGTGGCCTTGGTTTTGGACTCTTTGGCCACCTGCTCAAACAAATCCTCCTGGGTGACCAAGGACGTGGTCTTCTTCGTGTCATCGTCATTAACAAACCGTACAGGTTCCGGTGGACTCTTTGCCGATGTTGAGCTGCAACGAAACTGCCTCAGCACCTACAAATGTTATACATATGGACGAAACGGTCATATTAAGCATAAACCAGATTGTGCATTATTTCATTAATGGAAAAATGAACAGTCTGATTAAAATAATAAAGCAACAAGCCAAGAAAGAAGGATTTGATTCGCATGGAAATCGGTCCACGTGCAGACCAGGGATGTACACATTGTATCATGTCTTTTGATTATGTATGTTAAAATGTGTGAACTAGTAAAATGGATCAAACATTTGACCCTTATACCAGCCCATTCATTTGGGGAATGGGCTGGTAGTAAACAGACCGGAGCTCACCTGCTGCTGTTGGTTGTGTTGCACAATAAGCTGACCGGAGGACGGGGACAGGAGCAGGGAACCGCGCTGGGCAACAGTCCGGCCGGACCGAACCAGCTGCAGGAGGCACCGGGAACACTTCATCCTGTCAGCGGGGCCACCTGACAGGACGGAACTCATTCATGAACAGAGCTAGGATTCACTCGAGAATGAAACGACAACGACAGCGCAGCTTGACAGCTTCCTTTTTACACAAACCAATAAAACAAACACACTGAAGAGGAAAATATCAGAAAACTACGATTTATGTTCACAATATTCCTCATGTACACATTAGATTAACACATAAAGATATTCTTAAACCAGCGGAGCAAACGAACATACTTTTAGTACAGTCTCCTTCAAAGCTTACTTCATGTGGACGCAGCCATGTTGGGAAGCCGGCGGAACATCCTGGTTCTGCACAGTTATTATTCCCCCTCAAACAACAGAAACATTGGCGCACCGGAGTAGTTCCGAAGTATCTTACCCCTTTTTGTTGCGCTTTATTTATTCTTTGTTTTTCTATATATGCTTAATATATATAGGCTGGGTGTCATATGTGAACTTAAACTTCGAAATGAATATTAAAATGTCACAGGAAATGCATTTTATCATCCGAAGAATCATGGCGGAATCCAACCATATCTTTTCCATTCCAGACTTTTTCATAACTTGATCAATAGATTATTGTGATGCTTTCTGGTCATTCTAAAAAACATTAGCTTCAATGCGTCTGCTTTAGAACTGAAGAAGACCAGAGAGCAAGCAAACATCACATCAGTTTGAAAGTCTCTGCAGTTACTCTGAGTAATCATGTGTTACATTTTATTTATTCTTTATGTTGCTAAGTTTCTTGATTTTAGAGTTGCTCCAGTTTCTATGTTTATGTATTTATTTCGGTATTTATTTACACCAGACATTATTTTTCAGTTGTTAATTATAACATGTTTTCTTTCTTATTTCTTCACTTTTGCTTCTTCAGATTTGTATTAATGTACAATATTTTGCATTTCGACAGTTCCTAATTGGTCTTCTCTAAAAATGTAAATGTTCATCATTTTATCATCAATATCATAACTGTCTTTTTACTTAATAGTATAATGTGTATGACTCAAGTTCTTTATATCTGTAATGTTTTTAACTGTAAAGCACCGTCTGTATTAGGTGCTCCATTAAGGTTAATTTATTTGAATCTGACTAATTCTGAAGGGATCAATAATTGTCAATCGTTTAAACTAAAGACATGCTTTAATTAATTAATTGATTTATTTATTTAGAATTTTTTGCTGTAACTTGAAAACCTGCAGAACTCCCCATGGCCCTCCATACCTTTATGTTTGATAGGGTGCAGTAACACTAACCGTCTTGTGGTGATGACAGAGGCTCACTGACTGCAGACACATCTTGTCCCGCATGATAGGTTTAAAAAGTTGAGCTCTTTTTTTTTTTTTTTTTTTAATGATATTCCAGTTTCAAATCTCTTCGCTGATGGTTGGAGAAGCTGAGATTATTACATTTGGGTTGAAAGTTCTGTTGAGTAGACGTTTAATATTTTCTAAAATGCCATTAGAATAAACAACGTGTTTTTTGAGGGGGGGTTTTTGTTGTTTGTTTTGTTTTACTACATCTTTCTAACGAGCTGATTTGGAGTTCTGAGTGAACCCGGTTCTGTTTCGTTTCAGTGCTGAACAGTGTTTTATTTGGAGGAGAAAACGCGCTTCCGGTGTTGCCATCCGCGCAGATTGACACGCAATGAGCGCGTATGCATCACACTCCTCTGTCAGCATGGAAAACTCGCCGTAGCCTGGCGCTGGCTCTACATCCAAACAAAGTTCACTGTTAAAGCCGAGACCTGCACTTCGGATTATGGATTCCTCCACCAACAGTCTGGGTAAGTAAAAGAGTCCAACTCGCCCTTTGGTTTCAACTGGGATTAGTTGTAAGCGTTGTGGATCGCTGCGTGAAAACCCCACTCCCATGCAGCAAAGGAGTTTGCCTCACTGTAAAAACTTTAATGTTGTCTTTACTTTCGCTCAGCGCAGCTGGGGCCGAGAAAATCAGCGGTAGCATTTATTACAACCAACCAAACTGTCGGGTCTGTCGTCCTGCTGGGACGCAGCGTTTAGGCGCAGCGCTGCCGCCGCATTCTTCACCGTGTTTTGATGGAAGATTATAGTGACGGGCTCAAATGGACCGCGCACTGAGAGGAAGCCTTTTGCACCAGTTCGATCTCTCTTTCTTTCTTTCTTTCTTTCTTTTTTTTTTTTTTTTTTTTACCGTATCTACAACGTGTGTAAGAACCTGAGCATGACCGCAGCCCTCATGCGTGGGTGTGCGCGCGCGCGCGCACGTGGAAGAGCTGCAGATTTGTAGCTAGCGCTCCTGCACGCGCCAGAATCGCCCAGCCTGCGCGCGGGCCGAGGTCAGATCTGCCGCGTTGGAAACTTGGAGCTCCTCAGCTGGACTTTCCTGGGCTGGAGCTCCTCTTCCATTCGAGGTGAAAATGGAAGCAAAAGGGCTGCAGCTGCAGCGTTGTGGCTGGGCTCAGCATTAACCCGCTTCCACTGAAGAACCACGAAATAACTAAAAGGAAATCTCTAGAAACGGATGCAAAATGTTTGATTTATACCCTGGTTTAGCACTTCATTAGATTTATATAAAACCTTGCATTACAAGCTAGTGGCATTTTGCACTTTGTGTGTGTTGTGTGTGTGCTGCACCACCCACTAACTGTTTGTTAGAAACTGTTACATAATGCTGCTGTTGTTGCACATCTGTAGCTGCTGCTTGCCCAGTTTATGTGCTGATGTTGATGTTTACCTGCCCTGTAAACAGATGGAGTGGAAAGGTACAGAGGAACTGTAAATATTTCCAGCATCTGTGTGTAGCTGTGGTTTTCCTGAGCAGGAGGGAACTTAGAGAGACTGATGCTTGTCTAGGCAGAGCGCTTTGCTCGCGGTGGAGGTCATGGTGCCTACTGACGTGTTGAGCCCAGTCCACATTCTACTATCAGACAATTCTTATTGTCATGAGTAAGAAGATGTGTTATAGGCCTATCATGATAACGACGTTTTCTTGGACGGTAAGTTGTCCCAGACGTTATTGCTATACAGTAAATGATAATATTGTTGTTTAGAGACCATGTTCAAGTAATTAAAAGGTAATGGCATACAAATGCAAGAACACCTTCTCAAAGATAAATACACTTTAAATTCTAATGATTATTAAACGCTGGGACGGGAAGACATTTTTAAATATCTAAAATAAAGAAAGAAAACAACAGAAAAATACAAATGAAATGAATTCTGGAGGGGCGAGTTGAGACCAAAGCAGAATTGTATCATCCAGTTTTTCGGTAGAAAGAGAGAAAAGAGAAAAACAATAAATCATGCAAATGGAAATTACTGAACTTGTGTTAATTTATCATGCAATTAATTGATTTATTGATTATTGCGGTAGGCCTGGATGTGTAGAGACAAATTCCACACGCACACACACACCTACCCACATTGATGTACAAATTCTTCACATTATATTTAGTAGGAATACACAATATATTGGCATTAACGTTGGTATCGGCCATTTGTTTGTGTTTCAGCAGACGGGAAGTGAGGAGCCATGTTTGTTTGGTCATGTGACAGTGATGCAGGGTGTTCAACTGAAGCAGAGAAGTCTTGTTGGTGGTCACTTTTATTCCACAGTCTTGAAAGCATAGCGAAATATGATATTGGTAAACATATGTTTACTGATACCAGTATTAGTATCAGATATTGATATCAGCCCAAATTTTTCGTATCAGTGCGTCCCTAATGTTTAGAAAATAACCACCTCTCCTCTTTCTTTACCATCGTCACCATGTCTGCTTCCATCTCACATGCTTCAGCATCTCATCCACTAAAATATATATCGGCTCAGTCAAAGTCCGTCTGCTGGATAAATGTATCGTACTGAATTACTGTCATTTTATTTTACAAATACAAATTCAACTCTGTCCCTTATGAAGGCATTTTAATATAAATGCTTAGACCAAAGTAATCTGGAATCCGTCTTTGTTGTTTTTGTTTGCGAGGAACCATCTCCAGTGATTTGTGCAGACATCAGCCAATTGCAGCTATTTGAGGGCTTTGCTTTTCCTCCAGAATGTTGTAATGGTCCCTTTCAGAGGAGCAGGCATGCAGCTTTCCAGGAGCCTGCTGGGACAGAGTCTCTCTCTGTCTCTGGGAGTTTTACATTACCAAACATTTTGTTGCTCTGGCTGCATCATGTCTGCATGGATTGAAAAGCTTTATAGAACTAAGCTTTGGATTTAACAGACGCCTCAGTTTTCTTTCGGCTGAAACTTAAGTATTCTCAGGTGGTATAATTGTATTTAGTCTATACTTCACTTGATATGGGTTTTGCAAAACATTTTAATATATAATTTTTCATTCAGTCTCCTGAATCTATGCATTTTTTTAACATTCTAGTTTCAAAAACATGCAGGATTGAATTTCTCAAGGATGCAGTGGTGGCAAAGGGATAAAGTGTGCAGCCATATGCAGAGGCCTTCAGTCCTCAAGGTGGCTGTCACGGGTTCGAATCCCAGCCTGCATGTTGACCTTTGCTGCATGTCTTCCTCCTGTCTCACAACCCACTTTCCTGTCTGACCACTATCAAATAAAAGCTACAAGAGCCAGAAAAAAATTCAGAAAACACAACGCTTTGCTCAAATTTCACAGTTAATTTGTAGTTGCTCTTTAGATTTGAACAGAGAATCAAACAAGAATTAAAAAAATAAAAAAATCATCATCTCCCATTGAGAGGCTTCAACAGCCGTTCGGTTGTTGGACTTCAAATATGTTCTTGAATGTGTTGACCTAGTTCAGTCTTCTTCTGCAGCTTTTTCAGTTATCCACAATCTCCCACTCACAGTCGCCACACCGCTAAGATGTTCTCGTTCTCACTGCCTCCTGATGTGGCACGTTCTAAAGTCAGGTGGAGAACAAAGCACAGCGTTCTCTCCTACGTTTTCAATATTACAACACACACAAAAAAACAAAACAAAACAACAACAAAAAACAAGTGGCCACATTCATAAAGTTTCTAAGAATCTTGTCAGGAAACTCCTTGTTTAGTTTGAAAACTCTGGCTTGGAATAATAGCTGTGGGGGCAGTGTGTGTGTACATGTGGTGTGTGTGCGTGTGTGTGTTTTTGGGTGGTATTGTTCTGGAGGTCAGGACCTCTTAACTGTGGGAGATGCAAATGACCAGTTTAAAAAAAACCCAAATGTGTCCACCTCAATAAAATTGGATTTCTCAACGGTTGGCTGCTATGAACAATGCAGGTGTGTATTTCTTTCCTCGGAGAACTTTAAATTATGTGTTTTTCTTCACTTTCCTGCAGCAGTAGAATCTTATGCCATAACCCAGCTTTCTTTATTGTCAGTGTACTATTGTTAGAAAAATACAATGTACAAATGGATGGTATGTTGTCACAAGTCATATTTCCATGCAAAATTTGAGAAAAGTTTTAAAATGTCACAAAAACACAAGACAAAACCCAAAAACAGAAATTACGAATTAGTCATGTTTTCATCCTCTGGTTTGGAGCAAATCAACCAGGCAACTCAAAACATCATTTTGCCGGCCGTTGACTTTACGCATGGCTGCAATACACAGGAAGCAGAAGCTGCTAAGTAGCATGGAGCACTGTCCTCAGAAACATTGAGGAACGTTTTCAGTAAAATGTTGCTATTGGAAAAATTGTAATTGTTTTTAAAACCTTACACTGAAGCAAAACATAAGCCACGAGAAGCAGCTCGGCCGTCCAGCACTGTTGTTTATGGCCGTCGCTTATGCGTCAGATTGACAGGCGTAATAGAAATACATAAATACTGAGGTTCCAATGCTAATGAGTTTGTGGTGAAGATGGCACACAGTTTACGTTTACAGAAATGGTTTTATGAGCTAGCTTTTTCTGTGTGAACATTTGTTGGATCCAGTCATTCAAAGGAGGAATGGGAAAACTGGAATAAGTTGGTCAAAAAAATAGGCTCAGCATTTGCTCAAACTTTAGTTCAACTGTTTCGAGACAAACATGGGGATACTTATTCATATACCAAAAAGCATTCCTAAGGTGTACTACAGTGTTTATGCAGAGCTGGACTGGTAGTGTAGAACTGCAATAAATATGCCTGCAATCAAAGAGTTAAATATGATGACTGGCTACTGCGTTAGCGAACCGACTGTCTTGTACAGCATGTATTGCACTGTAAATATTTGGGCCTTCATCAATGTAAATGTAAGAATTCGTGTCTCTTTCGATCAGCAAATACTGTGAATGTCTGACTGCACTCAGTCATGTGTAGGAAGGAGGAAGAGAAAGTTTCTCACAGATGCCTCTGCTCTCTGTTTCTTTTCTGAGTTGGGTCATGTGCAGGGGCGTACAGGATGTGAAGCAGTTTCAAACCTAAAAGTAGAGTACAAAGTGCCTCAGTGTTTTAGGCGGTTGAGGTCATTATTCCGCATCCATGGGTGGTAATAAAAACATTAGTTGGAAGAACAAAATTGAACATTGCTTTGATGCAACTTGAAGTATAATTGAGATGCGATGTTTTTGCCAGTCCAGAAAGCAGCTTTCTGTTTGTGGGGTGTTGACAGAATGAGGCTGAAATCCAGAGGGATGCCTGGCAGTTTTTGTCTTCTGATTCAGCTTTACTGCTGGAAATGAAATGTTTGGATAGAAGCGCGCTTTTTGAAACTGGTACACCAACCAGTTGGACCAGAAAGACGTAGCATAGAGAGTCAACTTTGAACAGTTTAGCAGAGTGTTGCAATGCAGCAGCTGTCTGAGCACCAGCCTCCCACAAGACATGGAGTAACACTTAGGCTTTCTCTTGTTTTAAGACTCAAAGTTCAGGGGCCTCATGCATAAAAGAGTGTGCAGTTTTCACACAAAAAATTTAGAAAAGTGTGGCGCACCAAAAAATTGGATGCATAAAGCTGTGCACACTCACGTGGCCGCGTACCTTTCCTTTATAAATCCTAATTTGCGGGAAATAGAGCGAAGCTGCTGGTCCTTCCTGTCACCATCCATAAATACGTGTAAATTAGTATAAATACCCGGAAGTCTGCCATAACGGGAAGCAATAACCATGGCAACGTCCTTGTTCGAAGCAGTATAAGTATTTATAATAATAATTATTATACATTTTATTTAAAAAGTGAGTTGAGGACGCATAATGTCACCTCACAAAATTAAAAATACATTTTAAAGGGAAAAAAATCCAAATTTAAAAAAAAGAAAAAGAGATGATGCAAATGCTTGTTTGAACAGCAGAGTGTTGAGCTGGGAT
>CAEGAD010077112.1:0-28452 GCA_903067055.1 Poeciliopsis paucimaculata
CAATCAGCACTTAAACTTGCTGAGCCCTGGCCCCCATCTTTTGTCATCAGGGTGTGGTCATGGATTTGGCCATCACACCTGTGAAACCAATATCTGTGGATCACAGAGGAATCAAGTTGTTCCAATGTTACTCTGGCAAGAGCTCGTTTAGCACTTATAATCTCTTTAAAGAGCCCTGCACGCCCAGAGCCAGAAAACTCATTCTCCTTTTAAACCTACAGAGAGATGAGAGCGACCCACTAGCAAGAAGCCGCATGAACACAACACTCACATCTATATATATGAGAAAAAAGAAAAAACGACAAAAAGCCAAGACCAATTCTGATTAAAAAATATGGAGTGTACTATTATTATTATTATTATTATTATTATTTTTATTTTATTTATTTATTTATTTATTTATTTTTTACTGTTTCTTAATCCACTACATCTGCAGGTGTCTGCAATCTGTCAAATGGCAGACACCTTAGTCCTAAGCATGCCCTCATAAATGTTACATTTATCTCTGGGTGTGTGAGAACAGCTTGTACATTTAAATAAACCATAGTTCACATTTTCTGTCCATTTAGCAGTATTATACTTTTTGTGACACACCAACATGCGTCACTAATGACTCACAGTGCAAATCTCTCAGTAGACACTTTGTTCGCTGGCAGGTCGGAAGGTATTTGCTGACGTCAGAGCCAGCAGTGTTGTTACACTTAAAATCATTAAATTCATTACATGAAAAGGTAAAGTGTTATACGGACAGAAAAGGATATTTTTGTGCTACTTTTATCTTAGGTATCCAAATTATACTACGAAGAACAACTTTGAGAGCTTTTGCAATTATGGCAATTTGGTGAAACCATGTACATTTTAATGTGATAACATCTGTTTACTTTGGATGTTACCTTTTGTGTGGGAACTCAGTCAGAAGAGAGTTGAGAACCTAAGGCAAGCTGCTCTCTAAGTGCAGATTTAATACTTCTGTTTTTTAGAATTCTTTGTGTAATGCTCTATATGCAGCTGTGATTTCTTTGGGTTTTGTCTTAAGCATAATGACCAGAGGAATACATATCACCGCAGTGTCATAGTAAATACATTTAGTCAAGTTTGGCGATGGTGGGAAAAAGCAACAACAACAACACCTTATTTTGCTATGTCAGTGAAGAATAATACAAATGTATAACTTGGGATTCTTTTCCATAACTTATTAAAGCTGCAGGAAATAACTTTTATAAAAAATTATGTTTTTAACATATTTGTTTTTCCTGGAACAGTAAGTTGTTTCTCCATTAGCACATTTAGCAGACACTCTTCTAGGCCTTGGTTAGTTGTTTCTGATCAGAAGCTACGCATTTCTTATGATTTCAGTAGCTCAGGGAAGAGATGGAGTAACTTGAGCTTTTCACACATTATGTCTCATACTGTCGCAAAATTTTTTTCGATTTTTGTAAAATTTAAAAACCGCAGCTTTAATCAAACAAATTTAAAACATTCTTAGTTTTCTAGTCATGGATAAAATCATAGACTACATTTTAGAGGAGCAGCTTTGTTAGGTGTTAGACAAAAATGTATAAAGTAATCTAATAATTTTGATGGTACAATTCGGAAAGCTTAACCACTGAAAACAAAATAAATGTATCCTTTTAATTAGATATAAGCTGCTAGATGGCAATAGATGTATTTGTTTAATCCATAGATATTTTATCCATACATTTGTAACTGAAATGTTCTGATGTCGCTTGGTTATCGAAGAGCTGTATTTTATCCCTGCTGCTACAGGGACAAAATGTAGGCAGGTATACAGTTTATTTTCTTTGGATATGCTGTTTTAGAGAACAGAAAAATAACTTTGAACAATCTGAAGCTTTATAACAAAGCCTTCAGTTAGAAGCATTTTGTTCCAACTGGCATCAGGTTCTCCAACTAACTGATCTATTTATGTCTTGTGTTGTCCATATCTGGAAAGAAAATTGATTTAGCAACAAAATGACCTATTTAAAATAATTTTATCTGAAATAGATAAAGTGGAAACTTGTATCATAAAAGAATGCTATACATTTGAAGAAATAACAAAAATGATAGGGACCATAAAAGAGTTTTACAAAAACAGGCGAGCAGAAAATTCCATTACAAGGCTGCATTACTTGGAAGGGCCTAGAATTCATAGCTATTTTTAAAAAGAAGCTGTTTCACTGTTTTCAGTCTGACTGAAATTTTGGTACAAGGACAATTTGTAATTTGGTCCCTAGCCCTGCATCATTTAACTTAACTTTAACTTAGAAAAGGTCTACTTTAGTTTCTAGCAGATGTCAAAGGGTAATTCTAATTTCAACAGTTACATAAAACTTGACTTACATAAACTGTGTGAAAAACTACCTACCATGAATAAAACCGAACAATTTGAGTATTCTTAATGTAGCTGATACTCTGAAATGTTTACACTTACTGACATCTGCTGGCCACCTCTTGCAAATGTTGGCACCATTTAAGTTTAAATATGAAGGCCCTTGCGAAAAATAAATATAAGTAAATTAATTGTTAGCATACTTGAAGCCAGACTAATCATCAGTATACTTAAAGTTTAAGGTCCTGCATGGTGACCTATGCAGGACTGCTGACCTGCATGCGACAGGTGACATGCAGAGGTCACCAGGCCATCACAGGGCTCTGAGAGCAATGAAACAATGAATAAAATGTATGAAAGTGAAGTGGTAAATTAACAGTGTATAAATTTTGTTCAATTATTTTCAAATCAAATCATGTTTATAAAGCCCTTAGAGTTGGAAACACACCAGTTTTTGCTGTTGTTAAAAACATATCCAGGAAAAAAAAGTATACCTTACACCAGGAAGACAATATATAGAAAGCACAATGTAATTACTTTCACCTGTAAAGTTTGTTGTAGTTGATCCTTCTGTGTTCTGGTAGTCTAATGTGTTTGCAGTACTGCAGTGTGAATTAAGCATGTAATGTACAAATTGGCAAAGCAGAATAATAAAAGACATTAAGTAATTAAAAAGTAGACTTCATTAGCAATTATAATAAATCAAATGTGTAATTGTAGCATACTGCAATCACACTACTAATATATAAAATATGTAATGCCAATATACTAAAAATACATTTTAAATGCAATTCAATCACAAAAATAGTACATTCAAAAAATACTAATCAAGCATGTTTATATTAGATAAAAAGAAATACACCCAAACTATACTAAGTGTAAATGAAGTTGTTCCAAAAAAGTACGTGAAAGTACTTAATACACTTTAAATTGTGCTTTAATACAATTTAAATACTATTAAGATACACTAAGCACAAAACTAGTTGTTCCAAAATGTCACACTATAATGTGACATTTAAATGAACTTGAAGTATACTCATGATTAGTCTGACTTAAAGTATGCTTAATTTTACTAATATTTTATATACTTATTATATATTTATTATTCACCAGGGATGTGATACAGAATAAAACATGTTTTAATAATTTTTAATCACTTTAATTTTAATGAAAACACACACAAAAACATGCCAAAACAATTTTGCAATGCTTTTACAAAAACTAATTGAAAAACAACAACACAGCAAAACAAAATATTGAAAAAGCAGAGCCCTAAAATCAGGGACTGAACTCATTCTAGACTAAAGTGAAGGGGATAAAAACTGTCACATAAGAAAAACACTTGATTCTATTTTGATTTAAATTCACAATTTTCTCTCGTCATTTAAATCAGTCTTAAAAACCAGCAGGAAGAGGGTTATGTTGGCTCTTATATGCATTTCTATGATTTGTGCTTAATGTAGGTTATATTATTACAATTGCAATTTTGTAACAGGACTGTTATCCTGTTACATATCAATAACCATCATAATGTTGGTGCTGACTGTACAATGTTACCCAAATTTATAAAGTTCTTGCCAAATTCTTACAAAGGCAGTTGTTGATCCCACATCAAAAAACTGGCCCCTGGCTCTTCCTTGGTGCAGTATAAATATTGTTTTGAATTACCTAATAAGTTTCAATATTCAGCCTTTGTAACTGAAGCACTTGCTACTAAGGTTCATTTGTGAGAGTTAAACCTGCTCCCTTTACAGAAAATATAAGTCTTACATAATTTTATGTCTAAAGTCAAAAACATACCTGGAATGTTGTTCCACACCTTGTGGAACTGCATTTCTGCTGAGCTCATCATACGAACAACAACACTTCTAAGAATGGTTGTGAATAGCATAATAGAGGAGCTATGTTGTGATAATATCCTGATGGGCACTTGTGTTTAGCCCGGTTATGGTTCTGCTAGAGGTTTCTTCCTGTTACAGTGGTTTTTCCTCTCCTCTGTCGCTACATGCATGCTCTATATGAGACTTAGAGACAATGCAAGAGATTGCTCTACATGTTCATCCAGGAGGAATGAATACTGTATGCCAACAACTCACTGCAATCCGCTGGGTTTCCTTAGAAAGAAGTTTTTGAATCTACTTTGAAAAATTTATTGAGCATACTGTACTGTTTTATTACTAGGACCAATTGAATGATTTTCTTGTAAAGTGCCTTGAGACGACATTTGTTGTAAACTGGTGTTATGTACACTCAATCGAATTAGATCCTGCAGTTTATTTTCAATATGTTGCAGACTGTTGTCCTTTCTACTCTGTTATTTTACCTAACATATAACTAAGACGGAATAAAACATAGACTTTTATCATTTCTGCTCCCATAACAATTTTAAAGTAGGTTGTAATGGCCAACAATTAGTATGATACTTCTATATTCTATACACCAGACCAGACCATTTCAATAAAGCTTGGTAGGGATGTCAGTAAACTCAAGAACCAGTGATTTTCTTGTAAGTTTGGTTCATTTATCAGAGATATGTTCCTAAACAACATTAGCATGTGCCTCCACAAGCTTATTTCCTTTCGTTTGAAGGCAACAGTCTTTGTCAGAGATGCTCCGCTTGCATTCCTCATTTCTCCAAATGACAACTAAGGCTTGCTTGGAGTATCTGGCCTCATGAAGGCAAGACACAACTGCTGCATGGGATTTACCCTTCAAACTTGTTCCATTAACGGATAAAATGGTGTCACCGCTTTGAATTGTTCCTTCAAGGCGAGCTGCTCCCTTGGTGAAAATCCGGTGAACCTACGCACAAAATAACCAGTTTTAAAGCACTTCTGACAATAGAGGACAAAATTATTAGAATAAAAAACCACACCATATTTGTATTTCATTCTGGAGTAAATGCATTTTTCAAAAACAAGTCTTATTTTTCATAGACTTTATCACAGCAAAACAATCCAGCATCATATGTATCTAAATGTGAAGCTATAAAACAAATATCACCCTCCAATCAATTAGCAATGAATTAATCGATTGCTGATGATCCGTAACAGTTTTTTATGTTCATCCCTGCTCTTTCCAGGTAGTCTCACGATGTATCATTGCTCTGCGGAACTAATCACCGCCATTGCCCACGATATCAGGCCACTTTTGCGGCAATAATTGGATAACCTTTGCCCCCTAAGCTGGACAGTCTAGTCTTACGCTCTTCGTGGGTCCATGCGGCCTCTCAATCATCTAGCCTCTACGTGAGTCCATTCAGGCCACCCTCCGCCGCATCTTCATGGTCCATGCGGCCTCCCGGCCACCCTCCGCCGCATCTTCTTCATGGTCCATGCGGCCTCCCGGCCACCCACTATGTGGGTCAGTGCGGCCTCCCGGTCGTCCACCACAGCCTCTTCGTTGGTCCATGTGGGCTCCCAGTAGCTAACAGCTGCCTCTTCATAGGTATGTCCGGCCTCCTGGCCACCCATCGCAGCCTCTTCACGGGTCCTCTTCCGTCATTTTCTCTACAAACTGATTGAGTTTAAATGTGGTTTAAGTAACCATCCTGTTTCTGTGGCTCTTCGTCCAGGAACTGTAAAATATTACTGGGTATGTTACTTGAAGACATTGCCAACAATACTTAAACCCACAGCTACAGAATCTCAAAAACAACAAGTAAAAAAATACAATTAAAATAAATATTAATTATTTGCACTTTTGCTAAATCCAAATTAAGTCATTAGTTGGTGCTGATCACATTTAGAACCGGCTCAAGATATAAATGAACTAAGAGAATATCAATACTTTTAAATTTGATTTAATGGTTTCAGCATACACAAATTAAAAGATTTTAAATTGATTAACATTTAAATGTAAGATTTTAAGGAGATGGGATGTCGTTGAACTTTGTAAAAGTTCAAAGAACAATCTTTATACTTAGATTGTTTTGTTACCATACCTACAATCTGATGCTCTGTTTCATTTTTGAGTTTTGGCTGTTTGTTCACAAATACATCTTATTAAACTACAATTAAATTGTAGTTGCTCAGTCAGTTAAACTAAGGCCCCTCTCCCAGATCTCAATAAATATTTGTGGTTCACAATGAGCTGTGCAGCAAAGCAAAGGCGGTGGATTTAAACCTGACTCTTAATAATTATTCAACATTTTATACATGTCATTGTTTACATCCTTGATTATTTTGTACAAATAAACATGGTTATTTTATTTGAAAAGTTACAGAAGGGTTTATTTATGTATATATATTAAAGTAAAAACTCATTTACTTTGTTCTCCCAAAAGAGGCTAATGTCTTCTCCTGCTAAACTCCTGTGAAACCTGTGCTGCTGAGTAACCAATAGATTTATTAGAAATTACTTTGGGTTTATTTCAAATGTAATAGACATGGAGACAGAAAAGACAGTTTAAAGGAAAAGGTTTAAAAATAAGAAGTTAAGAATAAATGACAGAAAGAAGAATGAAGAGAATTCAAGAGAATAGTCTGCTTTTACACCTGCATAAAGAGGAAGGAAAACAAAACAGAACTAAGAAACCATAGCAACAACATGTGCTTATATAACAGTAACAACTACAATATCAATGACAAGTACATGGTACAACTTAAACCAAGATGTATTTAGTGGAAACTGCAGCTCAACATAGAGTGTATCTGAAAACACCTTAACGCGTGTGGGTCTGTGCAGAATTTAAGCATTTTATTTTGTCTGATAATAAGGACATTTACACAAGTCATTCATGTTCAACTCATATAGATAATTTCTGGGCACTTACAGTTATTTTCTTCTGATCAATGTCGGCACCACCAGCAACACTAAAGCCAAGTCCTGCACCCTCTTCTTTATTCAGGATAACCAGCAGAGTATTGTTGTTGTTTATTACCTTCAAATATAACATTAATAATAGAGAGGAGAAACTGTAATTAGAAATAAAGAAAAAGTTAAAGTATGATTGAAGAAACATATGGTTTCTTCAATCTTACAATCATTTTGTATATGTTCCTTTTATATAAATGTATATACAAGAAACAAAGAATAAAACTCAATTCAAACTTCTGTATCATCTCTTTCCTTTTTATTTGATCAGTTTACTCAAAATAAAGTGGTGCAACAAAATGCACAAATATAGAGGTGCTTAAAAAAAAGAGAGAGAGAAAGTTGTCAAGATTCATGTCAAGGTGACGTGTAAAAGAGGAATGCAGCTTTGATAAACATGTTTCTTTCATTAATGATTCTTTACATCATCATGGTTTTTTTAAAGGGCTATTTCAATCCGTTTTAAAATCAACTTATATCAGTCCTTGTTCCAAATTTAGGAACAGGACTGTGCCATTCCAGCAATCATGCTGGAATAGCTGGGTTCCATCTTTGTTTCCATCTTTGTTTCCTTCCATGACGCTAGGTCATGAGGCTTCTGAAGGAGTGACAGTCAGACCCTCCATGCCACCTGGGATTGAGTTATCTATGGAACATGGCTGTGTCTTCATCTTGGCACTGACATCATGGCCACCCAACCACTGCACAGTCCTCTGCCTTTTCTCTTCAATCCTAACACACCTGGATTATCCATGGTGACTTTACACTACACTATGACTACCACACTATGAAAGGTAAGGTTGCACTTGTAAACAGATTTTCAGATACAGTAAAGAAGGTGCAAAGCTTTCTCTGTCTATACATTGTAGCTTCTATCAAGAATGACTGTTTTTTAATACACAGTTATTGTGGGCCACAGCCATGCCTTACAGAGACAAACTCAGAAATTCTTCTTTAAATTTTCTCCACAATCTTTTCTGTCCTTCATTGTCATAAACTGCTGGGAACATCTAACTACAGAACTGCTGTAGGAAATATCACTATACAAATGCCATTGGGACAGTAACTCGGAACATGCAACCGTACTTTCAAATAGGTGAACTGAAGTTGAGAGTAGCCTTTATTAGGTCTACAGGCCTCTGTCTACATAAGTCCGGTCTACAGGAAACAGTTAAATTCTTCTTTCACATTACCTCGGAGTGGGCCTTGGTCTCTTCCAGCAAACTCATCACATAAGACTGAGCTGTCTGGAAAATAAGCAATGCTTGCAGCTTATGTTGATGCACAGGATCTTCCACCAACTCCTTCAACCTGAAGAAAACAGGAATCACATTGAGCAGATTTAGTATACAGTACGTTTTACGTGATATTCATGAGTTTTGTATCGATGCATACATACAATGATCTGAGAAAGACCACAGCAAATTTTGTTTGTTTGCTGCCATTTATACTTAATGGTAGCACTGTTTTTATTACTTGATAAAAGTATTTATGTTTTATTTAGTTTCAAATAAAGCTAAATAAAAGGCTTAATAGCCTCTGTTTCTCTGAGTCCACTAAAGTTCAGGGTTCACAGACGACTTCATGACAAAGAGCTGCCTAGTCACAACAAGGGTGAAAAATCCCCAATCAGAAATGAAGTGCTAAAAGGGAAAAATGCTTTCTAACTACATATTTTAAAATATACAATTTTATTGTGTCACTTAGTTGTTGGTTTTTTTTGCCTTTTTCTTGAATGTATGTATTTCAGTTAGATCTTTTGTGCTTTTTCACACCTTTCTGTTATTCTTTTTTAGCTAAAAAATCCATGAGGATTAAAATGGGGAGAAAAAAAACCCTTCCAACACACGGAGGATGTGTTGTCATTGGGAATTTCACTGTCGAGTATCCTTGAAGTTCCTGAAAAGTGCTATACCAGTTTGATGTCACATCATTGCTTAACTGACAGCTTAAGAAATTTTCCAAAATTTTTTCCAAATCATGTAGAAATAGCGAAAATCCTACATATGATCAAAATATGAATACACTTTGGAAAAATTACAGACCTATCTTTTAATTTTTAAATTAAAATCTAAAGTCATCCTTTACCACAATAAAGGACGACTAAATAAAAACTACTGTTGACAATTAGACAATTGGGAACAAGCGAATTCTCTTGTTCCCAATCTCAAAACCTGATCAGAGGCCAGTGTGCAGCACATTTCCCACTTTCCTTCACAATGTGCAGGTGCGCAGCAGAAAACCCTAACGTTCTGAGAGTGAATGGGCAGGTTTGCGTGTTGCGGTGGAAAAATACCTCGGAGGTGAAGCACGTCAAAATGCATCAACACAGACAATTTAATATGACACTTAAAAAACAAGCATTGGCAGAGTTTGGTGGGTTATTGAGGCTCACTGCAGGAAAAAAAAAAAAAAAAAAAAAGACTACTGCAGATTTTTCAGCAGTACAAAAATAAATCTGGAGCAGTCAGATAGCAGTAAAGCTACCAACATTTGCCTGGAAGGGCACGACTGTCAGAAACTAAGCAAATAACCTGAAAAATAACTGAAATAATTGAGCTAGCAGTGAAAGATGCTGAGTTCTGCTCTCGCTGTTGGACTGGGATGTTCCTATTTCACACAAATGTCACATTCAACCTCCAGTGGACTCTCACATTAAACGTCTGCTTAAAGCTGTAGGATGTAACTGAATGCAATCTGCATTTGACCTATAATTAATTATTTATTTTTTTACTTGACATTATTTGATATAGGCAATTGTTACGTCCACAAAGGGCACAACATATTTGAGGACACGTAGGCAAAAATGAGGATTCAAAACTAATTTTATTTCAAAACTCTCTTGACCATTTTTTTTTGGCTCAGCTTCTTTTGATATTCCTGTAAAGGAAAAGAGAGAATTAAATCCTCAGCTTGTCCCAAAGAAAGAGAAAACAAAAATCCCAAAGTATGAACACAAAGTTGGACCTGGTGAGCCGATCAAAAAGAACAAACCGGTACAGCAGGGGGCCGTCGAAGCCCTTGCTAGTACCGGACTACCGAAAAAAAGAATCTACTGAAAACAGGACAATCGGTCCCACCAGGCCAAAATCAGAACGAAAAAACAACAGCAAACAAACAAAATAAAAGAGCCAACAAAAAATCCCGCATGGCAGACTGGAGATGTCAGCTGCGACTAGAGACGTGCGCACCGCGTCAGAACGCATCCTCGGTGGTGGTCATTGACGTTTACCTGGCGCAACCCAGCCTATTTATAGGCGACCCAACAACCACAAATTAACGAGATCAAATTACAAAAAAAAAAAAAAAAAAAAAAAAGAATTGTCCGAACGCCAAAGTATTAGCCTAAACAAAATTATTCAACTAAAGTCAATACAAAACAATCTAGAAAAAGAAAATGAACAAAAATAATTATAATGTGCCCAAGGCACATAACAGCAATGTTGTGAGATTTATACAAGTTACTGAGAACTTTACTGTTAAATATTATTTTACTGATTGCAGGTTTTTCTGTTTTCCTTTTGACTGTGCCTGTAAGTATTTTTATTTCAGTTTTTTTTCTTGTCTAAATCTGGTGAATTTATTGGCAGATTACTTTTCCATTTTGCCAGATCACATAGTAGCATTTATACCTAAAGCGAAAAATTAACAGCCAGCGATCGGTGATCGGCAGTGATCGATTCTCATGGGTGATCGTAATCGGCAGCAAAAAATCTGATCAGAGCATCCATAGCGATGATATGATTTAAAACAAAAATTCAAACCTGGACATAGGTTATACTGCATCTCCACATTAAGAGGATTTTACTTAAAGAGTTCCGAGAAAAAAGAAAAGAAAAGAATGAACAACACATGGTTTTTGAATCCTAGAACTCTCACTTATCAATAACTGCTTAAAAGTAGTTTTCGTAACAAAACTACTTTTGTATGAAAACCACAAAAGTAATCTGACACACAGTTTCTTATTTTGGGGAATTATTTATTTTAAAGGAGAGGCTAAATGTACACTGAGCACACTGCAAAATTCTTAAAGCAGGAAGTCTTGACTTGTCTACACTTAATCTGAAAATAAATAAAAAAAAGGGAATAACACTAATGGGGAAGGGGCCTTATTATTACAAAAGAAACTTAACTCTTTCCTTAGCAGACCCCCCTTCAAATGAAGGATTTTGGCTTTACTGATGAACAAGTTTATTGGGAGTAAATCCTGAGTTTCACCGTAACAGCTGTTGCACAAACACAAAAAGGCAGTGTAAGATGCAAAACACACTTACAGCCGTAACATTTGAAAACTGAAAACAAAGTTCACTACTATCAACATCAATTGATTCAAAAACTATACTGTATTTGTTTAAAATAAACCAAAAATCACAATTCCAATTGATCAATATTAGAAATATCTTATTTACAAAATAAATGCACCTTGTGCCTGTATCAAGAGGGCTGCTAATAATAAAATACATTTATAACACTGTTGCAACTTATCTTCCGTTCTTTCTGTTGCCAAGCAGCCGCTGCACAACATAAACAACTGAAGTTCTCTCATCATGATAAAAGCATTAAATTCAAAAACCAGAAGTCAAATAACAAAAAGGTAATAAGCGCTAAAAGGGGAGTACAACAGATAAGTTGGGGTTATTTACACTTTCATTTGTATCAACATTATCTACTAAGATGTTTAAACTTTTCAGGTTTGAGCAGCATTCAACCAGTCTCAGATAAGTACAAGCTACACAATCTTACGTTGACAAAACTTAAGTGTTCCTGAGTGGTGAAAACCTTTCACATTAATACAGACCTGACAAGAAGGAAGCAGATATAAAATCAACTCTTTCCATTATATCTATTAGTTTATCTCAAAGAGGAGAAATATAGCATCAACAGATTGGAAACCCTGCAAGCAAACAACAAAAATAGCTTTTAATTTATTCTTCAAGAAATTTTGATCCATATAAATTAGTGTCTCTAATTTCTATGTCCAGAACTTACAGACTTCTGGACATAGGAGTCTTTAAGAACATCACTTCCAGTTTTATCAGTATCCTCCCACACAGGGTGTTTATTCAGACCATTGCTTCCCTCTCCGGCATCAGAGCCAGTTGATGGAGGAAGCACTCCCTCCTCCACAGGCGGAGGAGCTCCAACCGTCAGCAACGCCTCTGCACTTCGACTCACCTCAACTTGCGCTTCCAGATTGTTGTGCGGGTAAGAAGCCTGTTTATGTCCAACATCCCCACACTCAAAATATTTCATATTCCCAGTGCTTGCGTTAACAATATATATGGTTTCCCCCGGTGTATTATAGGCCTGGCGGCCCGCCATGCTTTACTAGCGCCACCCGCAGGCTAAGCCTTTCTTGTTTATGTTTTTAGAAAAATAATAATATAAAGAAAAATAAAATAAAAATCTCTTCTTTTTTTTCTTCTTTTTAAAGCCGGATTGCAAGCGTCTCTGTTGCTCTGAGCATTTCACTGGTGGAGCAGTTTTATTCCTAAACGATATGTTTATAGAAGATAAGTTTATAGTTTATGCATTTAAAGCCGGACCAATCACACCTCTCAGCAGCAGCTGTGGCAAGCATGTTGGCAAGGGGTCAATGGCCGGGACCGCCAAGTTTATAGGGGTATGTATCAAAAGACACATTATCTATTAGCTATTAGCAACATGTACTAGTAACTTAAAAGTACACAAAAAATCTGCACCAAAAATAGGTAAAGACACAGAAGATATTATCAAGTATATAAAGTATACATAAAAAAATATCTATAACAATATGTTAGATTGTAAAAGCAATCTGACCCTTCACATCAAAGTAAGAACAAAAGGCCAGCTTAACAAAAACAGAGGAGGAATGAGCAACAGTTGCAACATGCTTTCTGAAATTCTTTTTGGTCTGTTTATTTGTAATTTTTTACTAATTATTTTCTTTTAGATTATTCTATTTTTCATTTCAATGGTTGTAATCTTTCTCTGTGAAATAGACTTGCAATGGTTGCTTTATTTATCAGAATTGTCTACGTGTTTTCTTCTTAAATATTGAAATTAGCTTGTGATATTGTGAGTATGTTTTGTAAAATGTGCTTCCTTGAAAATCCATAAAGATAAAAAAATATATAATAAAAATATAATACATGTAATAAAACCACTAGAAATTGCACATAAGCTGTTGTTTTATTTTTCTCTGTCTCCATTACATTATTGCTATATTTTGGTGTTTAACAAATATCTTTGAAAGTAATCTTTGCAAATGTAACTCGTAGCAAAACTGACATGGCTTTGTTCATTTATGCAGTGGCCTTTATTTCTGGTCATAGTGTCCTGAAACACCAACCAATTCTAAGTTAAATAGTTTAGAATTAAGTTCTCACCTGATAGACCAGCCAGGCCATTTGGTGTCTGGAGATCCCTGAGGAGTGTCCTCAAAAGTCGCATCATCACCACTGCTAAATATTGCAGCTGGTGAGAAACAGTTGGTCATGTTGGCTTTTGGAGCAACAGTTAAGCAGACGCTGGGATCATTTTTATTTCCAGCTGTGGTATTTCCGCCACTGAAGTCATCAGTGCATAGTTTTTCTAAATTGGGCATACTGAGAGCCCTAGACTGATGCATCTTCCTAGTGGGAAGTCTGCCACGTTTCCTTCGCAGCACCACAGGGTTATGTGATATGGTCCCATCTGGGGCATTTTGATTTTCATTCCCTGCAGATTTCCTTAGAGGAGGGAAAAGGGATGATAGCGATGTCAAACAGTTGTTGGAAGAGCTGTTATTTCTTTGGTGGCCCCGACAGTCAACAGAATTAACCGAGTTCATATATCCAGAGATCCTCTGGTTAAGTGAGGCTGTATATGCTACTGCAAAAGTATGAACATCACTGCTTTTAGCCACAGGTTTATCCAAGTTGGCAAGGTTTTCATAGGACTTTATTTTATGTCGAACAGAAAAAGGCTTGTAGCCTGCAGACAGGGTGACACCCTTGGATAAGCCACAACTTTCCATGGTTCGACAGTTTGGTCGAGATGTGCTTAATTTCAGGGTCTCGCCTGACACCAGAACTTGACTTGGTTTTGGGTCATCCGCTGAGGTTAGCTGAGCTTTTTCAGTGTAATCAAAGTCTTCACCTTTGGTCATGCCATTAGTTAGTTCACCCCTGGAAATGGCAGAAAGTTTAGATGCTAATCTTGCATATGTTTTGATTTTAGAGTCTTTAGTGGGGTTTGAAGTTGTTTCTTTATTATATTTAAATAGTGGTGATATGAGACCAGGCGTTGGAGACACGTGAAGTTCCATGAATGTTCTCTGGGTAATAGAGGGGTATGGCCGCTCTAGTGATAAGACTGATGATTTGGAATAAGAAATTGTATTCTTTTCTTTGGTACATTGAACAGTTTGAATGGTGCTTCCAGAGAGTCTATGGTGAGCTCCATTGTGCATTCTGTCACTGACTCTGGATAATTCATGGCAAATGTTTACATCCAGCTGCCTGTTTGAATTCAAGAAGTTGGACACGATTGAGGTTGGTTGAAATTTGGTAAACTCTTTCAAGGCAACATTCCTGTCCAAAGGTATGAGGTTTTCACTTCTGAGTGCTTTCGGTTGAGGTTCTTCCTGTGCAATACTGATACTTTGAATACTTAACGCGTTTAATTTTGGTAGTCCAGGGGCCAGCTGATGTTCAACTTTTCCACTTTCTGCAGGTAAGTCTGAATCATTAAGTGGCTTTAAATCAGACGTGTTCTTAAAAATGAATATAGCCTGTGGGTTTAAATCTGCTTTATCTTTCAAGACCTGATTATTAAAGTCAGGACCTCCTGAATGTGATCCACCACTGGAATCTGAAGTATTGGATTCAGCGGAAGAAGTGTGTGTACTCAGATTTCCACAAAAATTTGAGGACTGTGATTCATCTCCAGACACACCTGAAGGAACTTGAGTGATGCCAGCGCCTGCCTGGGAGAGGCTTCTTGGTGTGAGGTAAGTGTTTGTTTGGGTATAGTTAATGAGGCTCTCTCCAGCTGGTCCATGTCCTGTCTTGGTGGATACATGGCATGATGGCTCTGAAGAGTTGGGGTCTGTTATTTGACAAAGCTCTAAGTGCTGACATGCGACAGTAGAGCCCTCTTCATCTGATGGTAATTTAGACAAAGCCTGACCTGGATCTCTCAAAGATTCTGAAGTAGTCTCAACAGCCACTTCACTTCCCAGGCTATTGTTGTCAGGAACAGATTCACTCACTGAAGCACCTATGTTTTCTTTTGTACACGCATTTTTGGAAACATGTTGGACACCGACGCTGGAATCCTCCAGCTGGGCTGCAGAGGTAAATGAGTCAGAGAATTTTTTAAAAGGGAATTTGTGTTCATCTAAAGAAATCCTGCCTTCAGATGAGACATCATTTATTTTTGTGATGGCTGGTTGAAATTCACTTCCAGTTTGGGTTGAGCTCTTGGATTCTCCCGAGTTTCTCCATGTAGCTATAGCAGGTGTGTCTTGCACAGACTGGGTAGGGTTCCATCTTGTAACTTCATCACTTGCTCCGGGTGATGGCCTGGACAGCCGTCCTACAGATGAGATCAACAAGGAAAAAGCACCTGAGTCAGATCAATCAATCAACAGTTGAAATCATGTCTATATACAAAAGACATTTTCTTAACAGTCTAAAGTTAAATCAGACCAAACCTCTCTTGTGTCAGTTTTCAAAAAATGATTTCCATTTGCTAAATGCCACAATAATGATAGAAACACATCCTACAGCTGATTTAATAAAATAATCAGTTACAGAACTACCTCATAGAGCTGGAGCAAAAGAATGAAATTGTATTCACTCTTACCACAGGGTGGATTGAAGATGGATGTAAATAACAACTGAATAATGAAATATGCTTTTCCAACAGCTAAAGCAAGAAAGTTTAAAACACTAATGAATAAATTTGTTTCATATAGGAGGGTCTCCCCGCACTGAAAATACATTTTGTGTGGAGATGGATGACAATTGGACCTGAATCAGAAACCATGACGACTACAGACTAAAACTGAAGACTGACATGAACTGACTGATACAACAATGACCAAGGTTATGATTTTTAGACTCTACAGACTTGATGAAATGAGCACTTTATAAAATATTTCATTAGGGAGAGTAGACTAAAATTGGCCATTCTATACCTCATGATTGTCATAAAAAAAAACACAAGATTTAATGAATAAATTGAAGTATTTAAAACTGATTTGATGAACACAAAACAATATTAGAAATATTAGAAAATAATGTTTCTTTAAACAGGACAATGTAAAAGAAAAAATAAATTACTTAATGTTTTTGGGTGATGTTCTTAAAAAGGTGTAATTCTTAAAAAGATGTAATTTTGATGAACATTTAAAAATCACAGTGGAGTTTGCATGTTCTCCCTGTGCATGGTGGGTTCTCTCCGGGTTCTCCGGCTTCCTCCCACAGTCCAACAACATGACTGTCAGGTTAATTGGTCTTTCTAAATTCTCCCTAGGTGTGAGTGTGTGTGTAGTTTGTTCTGTTTGTTTCTGTGTTGCCCTGCGACAGACTGGCGACCTGTCCAGGGTGACCCCGCCTCTCGCCCGGAACGCTGCTGGAGATAGACACCAGCAACTCCCGACCCCATTAGGGACAAGGGTGAACAGAAAATGGATGATGGATCTAAAAATCAAAGATCAACTGACATGAAAAATACCTTAAAACACTGAGAATGAAGTTGTGTTCTTTGTTTTACTGTAGGTATGAGGGGTCAATAAACAGTCTTGACAGTTTTGTTCAGCTTGAAGCGGGGATTACATCCTGCATCATCTTGGTTAAAGAATGTGAATGACTGAGTGTGATTGAGAATGAATGAGTTTGTGGGGAGAAATTGACGTCACATTGTCTAACTTTAGTGAATAGATGTATTGATACTTTTCTGATTTTCAAACTATGTAGAAATAGTAAATGTTTTATGACTACAGTAGAGCTAAATCAAGGGAAAATTACAAAGGGGTCTTATATTTGGATAGATTCTTGATTAAACAGAAAAATCTTTTTTTAAAAAGGCAAAAGTCATGAAATTATTGGTGAGTGATATGGCTTTAAGAGTTCTTTGGACTGTTACTGTGGCTGTACGGCAGAGTTGTCGACTTGCGATAGGAAGGTTGTAGGTTCGAAAAGCTTCCTCCTGCCACATGTCGATGTGTCTCTGGGCAAGGCACTTAACCCCAAGTTACCTACCGGTCTGCGTATTGGTGTATAAATGTTTGTGAGTGTGAATGGCTGAATGTGACTCTAGTGTAAAGTTCTTTGAGTGGTCAAAATGACTGGAAAAGCACTATATAAGGTCAGACCATTTATACATGTAGAGAAAATCCAAGGTCATCCCACTTCCCCATGCTGGACATTTTAGTTTAACAGTAACAATAATTAAAGTTACCTTTAAAATTAACCACACAAGTGACATCTAGACCCAACAATAGACTTAGACTTCAATAAAATAAATCTGTTTGTGTGTGATTTCTAATAATAAACTCTAGTCAGAGAGAGAGATGAGACAGGAAGAGCAGGTTTCCTGAAAAAAGAGGAAGCAAGCTTCCAGCCTGCAGATGTATAAAAATAGACTATTCCTTGTTTCAAAGCACGGAAGTTTTAAAAAATGAAATCTAAACATTTTGAGTAATTAGATAACATTTAAAGTAAAGTACTTATATTAATATTGGTTTACTTATAACAATACTTACACTTGTGGGAACACTTACAAGTAAAACAAGTAACTGTAACTTTGGTATCAAATAATTACAATAGATTATTCTTGGTCTCTTTTCAGAACATCTGTAATAACCCACATTATGATTATAATAAGCGTAATAAGTTATGGTTATCATAAAATTATAAATTAATGCTAAATCAAAACTAAAAGGGTTATGTATGTGATTTTGACATTGAACTTGAAATGGTGTAAACCGGGTAACTGCAATTAAAGATCACTGATGTGTTGGAGGTAGATGGTAGGTGAAAGGTCAGGGGTGAAAGGGGAACTAACTGGAGAGCAGAGATGACCAATGCTGTATTTGGAGATTGATTGTTGAACAACTTAAACATTTCAAAGACAAGACATGGGAAGAATGTTGAGCAACCCTGAGGCATTAGCATAGACATCAGGACATAATGTCTCTAAGACAGTGATGGATATGAGATCATCTAACCAAGCAGTCAGCCAATGAAATAAGCACAGCAACAGTGCCAGCCAATGCAAATGCACCAAAAGATGAGTGCAAAAGAGGAATCTTTAGTTGGATCCTCCTGGCAGCTTTGAGCCAAGATCGAGATGGACAAAGAACTCTGCAGCTGAAGAAGAGTCGGGACCACAAAGCTGAAGACTGTCCTGCGCATGGGGACCAATCCGTCAGGTGGCTTCAAATTGTACTTCTCTCATCAGCTGGGTTCAGACCCCAAAGACAAAGATGAAGATCAAGACAAAGATGAAGATGAAGACCAAGGCAAAGACAAAGACCCAAGTCCTGTATGATCTCACCATTGATGCAGACATGAAAGCTCATCAGACCAACAGAGATCCCTGCCTTCGTCAATCAACCTCCTTCTCCTGCTGCAACACCTTCTTCATCATCAAGCCAGTTCTGGGGTTGGAAACACCATATTTCGTCCGTCTCTCTCAAAGGTTCCCTTTTTAGATTTTAGTATCAGCATCAAGGAAAAATAGGCTAGATGATTGATTGATAAGTAGCAGAAATATCTGACTATTTCTGCTACTTAATTAAGCTGTACTGACCCTTGCAAAATGCTTTACTAATAAAATATTTAGCATAAAGAAAATCTACAAGATGTTGTGGACATTCAATTACTGAGTCACCTCAAAGTTCTTTGATGGTAGTATAATAGCTATGATGTTTGATTCTGGGGAAGAAAAAGTAGGAAATGTTATTGGTTGCTTTAGCCCAAACATAAAACAACATCCTTAGGACTCACCCGAGTCACTTAAACCAACCTGGTTCGGTAACAAGTGCAAGTTGTAATAAAGAGAAGGAGCGACTGTTAACAGATGTGCTCTGTGAAACTAGTTGGCTGTAGGCTGCTCAGTCTGGCTAATTCACAGGGGGAAGAAGGGTGGGACATCTGGATGTAGGCCGTCAGAAACCAGACGAATCCTTTCTCGATGCCAGCTTAAACAGAGTTTACTTCAGTTCTGGACAGGGTAAATCCCAGCAGATTTAGGAAACTCAATTCACTCTGACCAGAAGAGGGGAGATGTGAGACTGAGAGAGTAGAGAGTGAAGGAAAGAGGGGGGGGAGTGCCGCATAACGACAGCACTTAACCCCAAGTTACCTGCGTATTGGTTTTATAAATGTGTGTGCGTCTGTGAGTGTGAATGGGTGAATGTGACTCTAGTGTAAAGTGCTTTGAGTGGTCAAAATGACTGGAAAAGCGCTATATAAAGTCAGCGCTATATCAATAAATGATTATTGATGATTACACAAACAGCTGAATAATGAATCACAAGTTGAAAGTACTATAATTTGATTCTGTAATGATTATTAAAACCAATGAGTTTTACAGTATTACAATGAACATGTTTTGAGACAAGTCTGGGCATGCCTTGGTCTGTGCCAAATGAGGAAGTCTGGGAATTGAGGCCAGAAGCTAACATAAACACATGAAGCAGAAGCAGGCAGGGCGTTGACCGAATACGGGAAGGCATGGGACCTTCCATGAGGTAATTGAAGTCACGTACACCATCACCCAATATGGGAGATGGGTGATGGTGGGGAGAGAGGATATAAAAACCCAAAGTAAAAGAGAGTTCTTGTTCTTTGTCCCCGGCATGTTGAGCTGACAGACGCAGACCAGCAGAGAGCCGCACCCCGAAGCCAGAGGCAGGTCAAGTCTTCACACCGCTGAAAGGGAGATGGGACCCGTTGCCCCTCAACTCTTCTGGCTCCTGATTTGATTGCAGCTCTGCACTCAGCTCAAAAGATCTCAAGATTGCTGCAACGGACTTGGTCACTAGAGAAAGGTAACAAGAGAGATGAAGATCTGGACTTTTGGGAGACAACAACCAACTCTTTTTTGTTTCTATTCAATGGAGGACCTGTCGTGCTAAGACAACACTCTGTCCAAGGATACTAAAGTCTTCTGTTGCCAGGATCCTTCATCATCTGGGTATGAGTCTGTCTGCACCCCAAAGCCTCGCTTAGTAAATTAATGACACAGTTTAGGTAAAGAAGTTAGGGAAGTTTATGTTGATTTTATTCAAAACTAATTTTTGCTCTTAAATACTTATAATCATTGATAATTAATCTGGTTGTCATTTACCCCTGCTTAATGCTTGCTTAATAAAATATATATATATTAAAATTCTAATGAGGTTTGTGGACATTGAAATTAATTAAGCCATCTATTGGTTTTGGTTCCTCTACTTAAAGTAAAATCCCTGGTCATGATTCTAGGAATGTAGTGGCTTCGGCCTTTCTTTTAGTAGTTATAAAAATAATGACCTGGGGGCTTACAAAGTTACTAAAATTAATCTAGTCATTAACAAGTGCACGTTATTATTAGAGAGAGGGTTACCGTTAACAGAGGTGGTTATTGGAGTTATGCAGTTGTTAGGACTACTCAACTGATTGCTTCTTAACTGAAAAGGGTCATAATGTCTGGATTTTAGGTAGTTAGAGCTAGACGAGTCTCTCTCGACACCAGCTAAGACAGATTGTCTCTCTCAGACCTTCCACAGGGTAACACCCAGGTTTCCGGACCCGTTAGACGGAGAGCTGGTCAGTAGTCAGCCCAAGGGAGTTGTGAGGTGAGGGCGGGGCTGGCTATTAACAGTCAAGAGAGACAGTCAGTATACATGTGATTTTATATACATGCATGTGTTTATGAATGTGTATGGGTATGAATATTGATGTGTGTATTATTAATTTCCCCCTGGATATCATTCATGACCACACTCCAGTCTGGTAGGTGGCAGTAAATGCACTCCTGGATGTGCATCTGAAAGGTGCACATCCAGTACCTACCATCAAATGATGTCAACCGCTGGCGGATGGTTGCCATCTGCCAATAAAACACAAAAGAAGAAGAAGAAGCACACCTGAGACTAATATTAGCTCATTAGCAGACTGCATGCTAGTGCATGCTAATGCAATTTAGTAATTTAATTCAAGCATGTAAGGACACATCAAAAAGTTGCGAGACTTGGGCCCTCAAGGACTGCAGTTTGAGATTACGGAATTAGTGCAAGGCACCCAACTAAATCTACATCTGATGACTAAAATGTCTCCTATGCTATAATATATAATCACCAAACTGCTCTGTAAAAGTGAGGGAGGAATGTTGGGCCTAGATGTTGGAGTGGAATGAAACAGGACAACATGATGGTCTATTTTAAAGACATATTCTGCTACTACTGACTGGTAAAAATAAGAAAACAGCAGCCATGAAAATAAAAACAAAACATTTATTTCATGTTCTAATAGAGAACCTTTGAAAACTATAGTTGTAATTCAACCAGCACAATCTCAGTGCAGTGCAAAGGTTAGATCCAAGTTGCTCATTCAGAGCTTTGGAAGACGAGAAGGGTGAATGTCCTAATGTAAGCTCTTACAATCACCCCCCAAAAACTTGACAGTTATTGCAGTTGAAGATTTAATGTGTTTTTTTAAACTCAGCAAAATGTTCCTCTTGTGGTCCAGCTTCTTTAGGAAGAAATTCATCTTAGTACTGAGTATAGAAGCCACTGAGCCAGAACATCAATGTACATTACTGTGTGGATTTGATTTCAGGTATAACAGTTGCAAACAAAATGGTTTCTAACTGCAGCTCCCTTTTCTTTCTGTTCAACAATCAGTAAATAACTATTTACCACTAATTTAGAAATTAACTCAGGTTAATTTCTAAATTTACCTGGGTCTCCACATACAGAATTCTAAAATACTTTAGTAAGATGAAGAGCTTGCATTGGTGTGACTTTTGTCAATAAGCTTCAACCATCTTTTTCATTTGTTTTTATTTGAAGTTTTTTCTTAGAGCCAGGGTAATCTCCATGTGAAGCTAAAAGTCTAAATTCGACTGAGTGTGCATGGCAAAACTGCGGCATGTTGGCTGCTTGAGTTTTCTCTTGGTGTACAATGTTCGTCAAAATTATACCCATGTGGGGTTATCTCCTCTGAGCTGCTAAATGAGCTGAAAAAATGGGCCATAACTTGGCTCTTTTTAAAACCCACTTGTTGAGGACCACCATTCTTTGTGTTGGTCTTACCTGAAGTTGCTCGCCTCACCTCCAAAGGCAGCATCACTGGAAGACGGTGCATAAATTCACAGATTTCCTGGTAGCTTGAAGAGTTCACTGGTTTATCTCCAATTTTCACAATCTCATCACCGGGGCAGAGTTTAGTTTCACAGTCCTAGAAGATAAGAAAGCAACTTAGAACACCATTTTGACAATGCTTCAGTCTAACATGATTTTTGGTACATCACTGAAATAAACTGACGTTCATTCACACGTACCCATTCAGCAGCACTGTCAGGCTTTAAACCAGCAATCATAACTCTCAAAGGTGATGACAAAATCTCCAGGTCCAGCCCAAACGTCTCTTCTTCTTTTCTCTTTAAGATAACAGTGTGAAAACCTCTGGAATCTTCCCTTTCAAAGAGCTGTCTGGGCATCAGCCATGTTGCTATCTCTTCTCCACTTGGTATGGAGTTAGATAGCATCTGTGGTAAGTGTGGAGGTGTGGATTTTTGTCGCTGAGTCAGTGGTTCAGTGTTTTCAGCTTTATCTGATGCCTCATCGTCACTGAACTCATCCTCTGAGTATATGACCTTACGTTGGCAGAAAAGTGGGCTCTGCCAACGCCGCATTGAGGTGGTACTGGAGGCAGCGAGGGCATGGCAAAGGGGCTCTGTATCCTGATGGAAAGCGGCAGAAGTCTTGTCGTGTGATGTTATTCCTCCAGGGCTGTGGTTAACATCTGTCACAGAGGTGCTGCACGCTGAGAAAAACACACAACATGATAAAGGAAGTTATAATGAGGCGATTGTAATCACAAGTTTTCCATAAGTTTCACCAATCAGTTTAGTGTTTTCTGTATTTCCTTTTTTTTCACAGCAATCACTGCAGTGTGGCTGAATTTTGACAAATCTTTTTTGCACCTGTCAAATTTCATGTCCTTTTTACTAAGTCCTTTTAAAAGTAAACTTGCAACATTTGTAGTGAATTGGTGTTATATTAATAAAAGTGAACTGAATCAAACTGAAATGTACTTACCTTGTGGTTGTAGTAGGCCATATTTTGAGGCTCTGCCGCCCAGCAGATGGAACCCTTGACTACTGTGTGAGCTCTTCAGAACAGACCCAGATATGACTGAGTGGGCAGGAACCTCATGAGGGAAGTACTCGGATAGTTCTGTCTCAGAGCTCAGGGATCCCTACATCAGCATTAGAAACATTACAAAGAGGAACATCAAAGGAATGCTGGTTCAGATTCACAGATTCAAAACAATTATTACTCTAAAGCAGCCGTGGCTACAATCCAGTATCTTGTTATTATCAGTGTGAGAATGGAAATGACTGATTTCATTCTAAAGCGTCTTTGAGAGCGTTTTGAGGTTTGAAAAGTATTATATAAATCTGATGTCATTTCATTATTAAAACTGTAACGTAGTCAGCTTTTAAACTCCTACTATTAAGCACAAAAATAGACTGTTACAATCCATCCATCCATCCATCCATCCATTTTCTTACACCCTTATCTTGTTGGGTTCATGAGGGTTGCTGGTGCCTATCTCCAGCGGTCAAAGGGCAAGAGGCTAAATAACACCCTGACAGGTCGCCAGTCCATCAAAGGGCAACACAGAAACAAACAGGACAAACAACCATGCACACACACACACTCACACCTATGGAGAATTTAGAGAGACCAATTAACCTGACAGTCATGTTTTTGGACTGTGGGCGGAAGCCAGAGTACACAGAAAGAACCCACACAGGCACAGGGAGAACATGCAAACTCCATGCAGAAAGATCCTGGGCCAGGAATCAAACAATCCTGTCATATACATCAAAAAGTAGTGGCCATGCAAAACATCATGGTAACACCACATGTCCATTAAGAGGATCATAAGGATTTAATTGTAAGTAAAACATGCAGGTGTTTAAAAAAGATTACAGAGCACATCATAAACTGTGAAGTGCTCAGTTGTCTTTAGTTGAATCAATCTTTAGTCACTGATTCAACTAAAGCCAGTGTTTCAAATGTGAGACTGAAGGAGCACAACTGAAATCTTGGATCAACACTTACTCTGCTGACAGGCTCAAGGAACCTCTTCATGGTCCAGCTGAGAGCAGAGGGGCTGTCCTCCTCATTGGACTTTACGTCCGCCCAACGGCTCTTACAAGACTGACCTTGAGGTTAGGGTCAGAGTAGTTAAAATAAATGTACTTCAATAAATTCTAACATTTCAAAAAACTGTAAAATGAGAGTAAAACATAACTGTAGGTGAAAATCAGACCTTGGCAGTGAGAGGAGGGTCTGTTTCTGACCACATTGTCCTTATTGGTTGATTGAGCAATAATTTGATCCATTTCTTGCTCTGATACCTGCAAGCCAACACAGACACAGAGCATTACTCTGTATCATTGTTCACAAACAATGCTAAACCAATGCTGCATTTCTCCCTCTCATATGGGAAATCTCACTTTATGAGATCTGTCAGGTGTGGATGCAAAGTTAAAACAACTTAATATCAATATCTATCCATCCATTGTCTGCCACTTATCTGGGGTCGGGTCACGGGGGTAGCAGCTTAAGAAGGGAGGCCCAGACTTTCCTCTCCCCAGCCACTTCTTCCAGCTCTTCCTGGGGTATATCAAGACGTTCCCAGGCCAGCTGAGAAACATAGACCCTCCAACGTGTCCTAGGTCTTCCCCGGGGCCTCCTCCCGGTGGGACGTGCCTGAACCACCTCACCTGGGAGGTGTCCAGGAGGCATCCTGACCAGATGCCTGAGCCACCTCAGCTGGCTCCTCTCGATGTGGAGGAGCAGCGGCTCTACTCTGAGTCCCTCCTGGATGACCGAGCTTCTCATCCTATCTCTAAGGGAGAGCCCAGCCACCCTACCGAGGAAACCCATTTCGGCCGCTTGTATCCGAGATCTTGTTCTTTCGGTCATGACCCAAAGTTCATGACCATAGATGAGGGTAGGATCGTAGATCGACTGGTTCAGCTCGCTCTTCACCACGACGGGCTGGTACAGCGCCCGCTTCATGCCAGACGCTGCGCCAATCCGCCTGTCAATCTCCCGCTCCCTTCTTCCCTCATTCATGAACAAGATCCCAAGATACTTGAACTCCTCCACTTGGGGCAGGACACCCCCCTCGACCAGGAGAAGGCACTCTACCCTTTTCCGGCTCAAGACCATGGCCTCGGACTTGGAGGCACTGATCCTCATCCCGGCCGCTTCACACTCGGCTGCGAACCGCTCCAGCGAGAGCTGCAGATCACGTCCCGATGAAGCCAACAGGACCACATCATCCGCAAAAAGCAGAGATGCGATCCTGAGGCCACCAAAACGGATCCCCTCAACACCTTGGCTGCACCTAGAAATTCTGTCCATAAAAGTAATGAACAGAATCGGTGACAAAGGGCAGCCCTGGCAGAGTCCAACTCTCACCGGAAATAAGTCCGACTTATTGCCGGCAATGCAGACCAGATTCTGACACTGGTCATACGGGGACCTGACAGCCCATATCCAAAGGCCCAGTACCCCATACCCCCGGAGAACCCCCCACAGGGCTCTCCGAGGGACACGGTTGAACGCCTTCTCCAAGGCCACAAAACACATGTAGACTGGTTGGGCAACCCTCCAGGACCCTGCTGAGGGTGTAAAGCTGGTCCAGTGTTCCACGACCAGGACAAAAACCACACTGCTCTTCCAGAATCCGAGGTTTGACTATCCGACGGACCCTCCTCTCCAGGACCCCTGAATAGACCTTGCTAGAGAGGCTTAAGAGTGTGACCCCTCTATAATTGGAGCACAACCTCCGGTTCCCCTTTTTGAACAGGGGCAACACCACCCCTGTCTGCCAATCCAGGGGAACTGCCTCCGATGTCCATGTGATATTGCAGAGTCGCGTTAGCCAACACAACCCTACAACATCCAGAGCTTTAAGGAACTCTGGATGTTGGGCCTGGGGGCGAACCTCATTCACCCCCGGGGCCCTGACACCAAGGAGCTTCTTAACCACCTCGGCAACCTCGTCCCCAAATATTGGAGAGCCCAACCCAGAGTCCCCAGGCTCAGCTTCCTCAATGGAAGGCATATTGGTGGGATTGAGGAGGTCTTCAAAGTACTTTGCCCACCGGCCCACAACGTCCCGAGTCGAGGTCAACAGCACACCATTCCCACTGTAAACAGTGTTGGTGCTGTACTGCTTTCCCTTCCTGAGATGCCAGATGGTGGACCAGAATCGCCTCTCCGAACTCCTTTTGCCTCAGCAACCACCCGAGCCGCATGCCGCTTCGCCTGCCGGTACCCATCAGCTGCTTCCGGAGTCCCACAGACCAAAAAGGCCTGATAAGGACTCCTTCTTCAGCCTGACAGTTTAAGGGTTGACGTCACGACAGGCACCAACAACCTTTCAACCACAGCTCTAATAAGCCGCCGCGACAATGGAGGCACAGAACATAGTCGACTCAGACTCAATGTCCCCCGCCTCCCACGGGACCTGTTCGAACTTCTGCCGGAGATGGGAGTTAAAGCTCCGTCTCACAGCGGATTCTGCAAAACGTTTCCAGCAGATCCACACAACACGTTTGGGCCTGCCAGGTCTGACTGGCATCGTCCCCCACCACTGAAGCCAACTCACCACCAGTGGTTGGCGGACAGCTCCGCATCCCTCTTCATGCGAGTGTCCAAGACATACGGTCGCAGAGCCGATGAAATGATAACAAACTCGATTATCGAACTGTGGCCTAGGGTGTCCTTGTGCCAAGAACACATATGCACACCGTTATGCCAAAACATGGTGTTCGTTATGGACAATCCGTGACGAGCACAGAAGTCCAACAACAAAACACTGCTCGAGTTCAGATTGGGGGAGCGTTCCTCCCAACCACGCCCCTCCAGTTCCCACTGTCATTTTTCATGTGAGCGTTGAAGTCCCCTAGAAGAACGAGGGAGTCCCCAGGAGGGGCACTCTCCAGTACCCCCTGTTAGGACTCCAAAAAGAGTGGGTAATGTTTGGCCCGTAAGCACAAACAACAGTCAGAACCCGTTCTCCTACCTGTAGGCGGAGGAAGGCTACCCTCTCGTTCACCGGGGTGAACCCCAAAGTACAGGCGCTGAGCTGGGGAGCAACAAGTATGGCCACTCCTGAATCCTCTCACCGTGGGCAACTCCAGAGTGGAAGTCTGTCCATCCCCTCTCAAGGAGACTAGTTCCAGAACCACAGCCATGCATTGAGGAGAGACCACACAAGCTCTGGCTCCTTGAGAGGTGACATTCCACGTCCCAAGAGCCAGCTTCTGTAACCGAGGATTTGTTCGCCAGGACTCCCTCCCTTGGCTGCCACCCATCTCACAATGCACCCATATTAATATCAATATTTATCACTGAAATAAGCCGCATTTACTTGCTGTCATAAGAACAGTTCTGAATCATGTTTGTATTATAGTAGTATGACAGCAAGGTTACAGATAGCCTGGCAGAATATACAGAAAGATTTTGCTGTTGAGATGTGTCCACAATGTGTGTTTATTTTATCAAATGCCACTGTACTCATGAAGACTAAACATATTTTAAAAGAAAATTCTGAGTCTGTCAGTAGTTTAGAATTATCTGACCTTGGAATCTGGATGTCTGCTTATAATGAGACTGACTGGACCAGGTCCACATTCACTGAGAATAGCATAAGCCTCATTAAGTGCAGCATGACGAAGACTGACAGAGTCCACCTCCAGAATCTGATCTCCACGACTGCACACACAGAGAACAGGGTGTGAAGACAGCAGAGCCAAAATAGCAGCAGGTTGGCCCTAAAGAACAAAATGAAACAGCTTACCTGAGTCTTCCATCAATCTTGGCAATGGAGCCAAGAGCTAAGCTGTGGATGTAAATACCAGGAACTGAGTTCTCCAGCATCAGATAGCAAACTCCAATTCCCAGACCAACTCCATGTTCTAAAATAAAGAACATCATAGTACAAATGTTCAAGACAGTCATTTCTTAAAATTTCATTTCTTATTATTTTATATTTTGTACAATATGAAAAGCAAGCATTGTAATTCATTGGAATTAA
>CAEGAD010077114.1:0-17136 GCA_903067055.1 Poeciliopsis paucimaculata
ATTTTTCTTTGAAGGAAGTTTGTTTTTGTCTGTTTGCCTGTTGAAAAATGGTTTCACTTGAAATTACTGACAGATCCATAAGAAAATATTGCTTTATTTAATAATTAAATAATATACACTGTGTTAGGTCTTGGTTCAGTAGGCTATGTGCAATCATTTCAATATATTTTAATAAACGTAGAACCAGTCCGGCCCTCGACTTGTAGCAAATTTGTTCTTTTGGCCCTCAGTGAATTTTAACTTTATCATCCCTGCCTTAGAAGATCGTTGATGCGTCTCTGAATCGCTATTCATCGGATGTTTTCTGGTATCCGATCATTTGTGTTGACCTTGTGGCATTTACGCCACATTGTTCCTGGTTACAGTTCCTGCAGTGGAAGCAGGCTCACCTCGCCATGAGTTCAGCTCCACGTATGGGTGGCAACATGCCTGGAAGGCACAAAATCAGGGTAAGATGTGATGCGTGATAACTCGTGCAGTTATGTAACGAACGGAGCAAAGATTAAGTTCCTGTATGCCTCACTTTCAGCTCTCCAGAGCTCTGCTTCACAGCAGATTGTTGCAATTATAACCCCATCGACATGTATTTTAACTTAAAAAAAAAAAGGAAAAGAAAAAAGATGATTAATAGTGAATGCATTCTGTTACATTACTGATTAAAAACACACTTTTTAACATAAATCTACACAACAAAGGCCAACTAATAGCAACAGTCCTCTGTAATTTTAAGCCTGATTAAAGAGAATCATTTAGCATTTATTTGAGTTGATTATTTTCCACAATAGGAAGGGTTTTTGTTGTTGTTGTTTCTCTTTCTTGTTTTGCTGATGGAAAATAGGCTTGTTTCTACTTTCGGTTTTATTTGCCCACTTTGGTTTTTGCCAAAAATCAAAAGAATATACGCCCCGTGAATGTCTGAGGGTTAGTGGTGGGGCTGAATTAAAGCTTTTAATTGAGATAACTGCAGGGTCCATTATAAATTTTAATCAAAACATTGCAATCAAAACGACATATCGATAAAATAACCAACATTTTCAATTCAAAATCTCTTAAATTGAAATTACTGACACAACGGTGCCTTCACAGGGAAACATGACGTTGCCACCACCATGTTTGTCCAGGGTAATTTAATTTCTGCCACACAGTCATTTGCATGTTGCCAAAAGAAGGTTCTGTACTGCTTTCATCCTCCCAGAATGCTTTCGTACACAGAAGTGGACTCCATTTACTCCATTTCATTTGGTTACTTCTCAAGGCAGTTGACGGATCTCGGTTTTATTTTTTGATAGTCAAGTAAATGGGGTTCGATGAAAACGTGCTTTGTGTTGTAGACGACCGCTGTGTTCAGATAATTGCAAAATAAACATCAAGCTTGAAAACACAACAGCTGCAACGCACTGAATGTTCTGTTCTCTGTGTGAGAAATGTTTGCGTGTTTTTGGTGTTGAATCCTGACACACCAGTGGAGCTGTTGTCAGTCAGTTGCTGTAGCAACGGGTCTGAGAAAAAAAGTATACAAATGGCTTTGAGTTGTTTTTCAACGTTTTTTTTCTGAATTATTTTTCCCTCTGCTGTGGCGTACTGCATTAAATTTATAATTCCTCCATCTCCAGGTTTCATTTCTTCGAACAGAATCATTCTACCCTCACAGTGCCGCTATGAATGGCAAGTAAAAGAATCATCTTTTACCCTTAAAACAGTAACATTCATTGTGTCTATATACCACCTTGCTTTGGTGGATCTCTTCCCAATAAGTAAATCCCAATAAGATGGAGTTGTGATGACTCAGAATTAGTAAGAGTTTAGTATGTGCGTTTATTACGCTCAGTTTTCATCTGAAAGCTGCGGGTGAAATCCGCTGAATAAGTAGCGAACAACTAGTTTATATAAAGTTTGACTCTCATTCACTTTTTAGAGTCTGTGTAACATATGTTGTGTGTATTTGGTTGATGTGACCTGATACCCTTTGTTTTTTTCCACTTGAAACATGCTCCAGCATGATTTTATCCACTGGTCTGGAAAATAAGAGAGTCAAGACGTTCATTATGTATACACACATAGTCACACGCAGATACAAGTATAATATGTGCAGCGAGGCTGAAGGGAGGCAGAAACCCACATTTCTTACCTTCCCACACACACACGCCCACGCACCCCCACACACACACACACACACACACCCGCATCGAGGCAACGATCGGCTAGAAAAGGAGCCAAAAGCCCACTAATGCTAACCGTCTCCTCTGAGCGTGAAGCTCTCCTCCTTCCCTCAGACGAACACATTGGCGCACATGTATGGCAAAACCCAGTGGTCGAGTTAATTGCATTAGGCAACCTTAAGATGCAGACCCTTCTGCGTCTCACACACCGATACCTCTGACCGAGAGGGGAAGCGGAGAGAAACAACACAGAGAGGACAAAACAGGACGGGAAAAACCATCAGAACAAAATATGAAACGGAGAGCATATTGCGTCAGGATGGCGAGGAGTGATTATGCAAACTGGTCAATGTGGGGCGACACGCTCAGAAAAATAGCAAACTTTGTTTATTCAAAAAAAAAAAAACTTTATCCAACCAGATTATCACCTGTGGAGACGGGTTCTGCTATCTCTTTGAGAGTGAACCGTGACACAAGTCGAGGTGTGTGAAACGCCGGTTCGGTTTCCATGAAAACAAGCCGAGCTTCGCCTCTGGTGGAGGAGAGAAAACAAAACACAACTCGTATAGTTTAAATTTTTAATATTTGTTGTTTCAACCACAAGTACAGTACAAATATGTAAATATTTTATCATATTTACCACAATTTTTTTAATGTTCAGATATTTAAAAAAAAATAAATAAAAAAAAGAGAAGAAGCAAAAATAGAAAGTATTTTTAACCGAGTACAGTAGGGAAACATTCATCCATACTCAAGTTTTGATTTATTCTTAAACTCAAGTAATATGCAACAGTTATTTACACATTTGGTAAAACTGTTACTATGCCCTGACATTATAAAATGACAGCGATAATCTGTGATAGAATTCAGCTCCAGTAGAGAAAAACATCAGAAACAACCAATCAGAGACAAGAGGAGAGTCTTAGTGCTGTCAACTATGCTTGCGTCTGCGCTACTCGGGCCCTCCCCTTTCTATGCTACCGCTTCTGCCTGGAAGCAGAGCCTGTCCTGAATGCTAACACTAGTTAGCACAGCCACCGATGGAATGGTAAATTGGTTTCTTCGCCATTACCTACAATCACCTGTTGACGATTCATTATTTGAGAAATCTTCTGTGGAAGGTCGCTGAATTTTTTTTGTGTTGAGCACATATAAAATATTTGAAAGAAAATGCAGCTTGGGAAGCTAAAAAACCAAGCCGCAATGCTAATTGACATGCTATCGGCTGGCGTTTGCAAAGCAGCCGATCCAGGAGCCCCGTTTATTTTCCTCTGAGCTGATTGGCTAAAGAAACTTGTAGATATTGGCCTCCATGGTAGTGAGCATTCTGAGGGGGATTTTAAGTATGTTAAGGCTTGTAGGTATCCCGGTGCCTAAACCCCACAAATACCGAGGTCCACAATATAGACCTATGTTGCCACCAGTGCAGAGCTTGCTTAAATCTAAGGGATGTTGGCACATCATATGGAAACAGAAGACATTGAAAGCTAAAGTTATACTCCTTCAGGTAACCTCGGTGGGAAAACAGGGCTGTATGGCTTTTTTGCTGAGCATCTTTTGGCCTACACAGCAGGGACGGGGACACGTCTAATAAATTGCCTCAATTATACTTAAATTTTACCCAAAGTCCACTCTGAGCAATCATTCTTACCTTAACTGTGGAAAGTGTTCTACCCAGAGTCATTAACTAAAATGCATAAGGCAAATGGTCCTATATTAAATCCATAAAAGTCTTCTAAACAGTCATTATTCATTTCCTTTTTCCTCTTCTGAGATCCATTATCCGCTGCATAGAAACAATCTATTACAAAGCAGAGGAAACTGTGGTACACTGAAGTGGCTTTTTCCTAATTTTTCAGAACTAATGGCACTAAGGTAGTGCAGGTTTAATGGCTCCATTACTGTATTCCAAATGCCCATTACAACCTCCTTTTCCTTTTCTTTCTTTAATCCATCATCTTCTAATCTTAGTCTTTCCATCGTGTTTCCCATTTATTAGTTTGCAGATTCTACCTTTTATTGTTTCCTTTATTATTATTTTTTTTTTATGATTAACTTTTTTGGACATCATCCGTTGTTTGCTCAAAATGAAAAAAGAGCTTCTGGTTTGTTTGGGTTTTTTAAAAATATTTTCCAGGGCACCAATAAAAAAGCCTCAAATAAAATAAACTTACAAAAATAGCGCTTATGCTATGCTACCTAAATTTGTGTCTGATTTGCCTCCATATTAAATATGTTAGTGTACTAAATTGCTTGCTAAGTGAGCATGCTAGTAGCACAATTAGTCAGGACAGTTTTTATTTGATGATAAAGTGAGTTGAAGCTGGTTAACCTTTGATGACCTTCGCTAAACAATTCAAAGGGATTTTTAAAGAGGCAGTATTACGTATTTTACAGGCTCATAAAGCCATTTTATAGCACAGTCAAGTGACTGCTACCTTCAGTTGTTGTAAAAAGAAAAAAAAAAAGCTGTATGTTACAAAAACATAAATTAACAGAAATTTGACTGAATAATTTTGAAATTGGGTCTGTAACTATCTCTTTAAGAAGCTCCTTCAGGAAGTCATCACAACATGGCTCCTCTATCAACCTTTCAATAATGTTTTTGCCAGCGTTTCACTGAGGAGCAGCTCCTAGAATGAGTGGGGGATCACAAAACACCAGTTTTATGTTCATAAAAAATGCATTTTACATCTGGGTTACAGATATTTTCTATGTTGTTTCAATTTGTCACATAAAATCTTACTTAAGTAAATCATAAATAAATGTTTCAAGGGGGGTTGAATACTTGGAAAAGGCTTTGTTTTATGTTGTTTCCTATAATCTATCAATATTCCTTCTCCACGTCTCAAACTGCAGATTTCTCTTTCCTTCTTTCTTTCTTTCTTGAGGCATCTGATCTCACTGACTCATTTTTTTATTTTTTTTTTCTAATCTCAATAATTAGAAGTCACTGAGTGAGTTAATAATTCAATCATCAGATTACTGAAGCATTCCCTTACCTTTTTAATTTCCTCTCAGGGGGGATTGCTCAGTGTTTTTATTCGGCTCTAAATGAAATCACAGCACGTTTCTGCTGGCAATCAATAAGAAGCTACAGCGGAGCAATCGAACGACGCAGGTTTTGCAGAACAGCAGCAGAAATCAGGCTGAAGAGGGAAAGGAGAGTTGAGGCTAAATAGTAAGAGAAGGTGCTGGGAGGCTAAAAAAAATAACAAAAGAGACAAAAATGAATCCTGATGGGAAAGAAATTAGATAATAGAGAAAACGTGGAAGTTAAATTTATTATAAGGTATGCCAGAGTAACCTTTCAGTGACCTGAATATCTTAACAACTGCATTTCATCAGACTGGAGCGCTTCGTCTCCTTGTAACCAGGGAAAGAGGACAAGGCGTTAGGTTATTCCTCGTTGTTTAGCGGTTCTGGAGGTTTTCCTTTGCTTTGATTTTTTTTTTTTTTTTTTTTACTTTTTTTTTTCCATTGCCTGTTTGATTCCCTTTTTTCAATGGTCCTCTGTTTTCAACAAACTCCTGGTTGCTGTTAAGATTCTCTTACTTCTCTTTTGACTGTTTTAATGTTGAATAGTTTTCAAATGTCAAGCAGAAAGATTGTTCGGTTTGTATGAATGAAAAGTAATTGAGACAGCGACACTAATCCAGGGTCAGACGGGTCACCGGTCCTTCCTGTGAGTCGCTGGCGGCTTTATGATCTGTGACTGGATTCCTGTGAAGACCAACATGTGAAGTGGCTCGGTCCCGTTTGCTTTAGCCTGTGGAGAGGACGCAAGGTGGCATCCTGGGTAATGAAGGGTGAAAACGAGCCCACCTCATTAAGCCGTCTAACAAAGAGGTGAAACTAAACGATGTCCAAGTTGGAATTGCCGTGTGACTGTTGTTTGAAGATGCTAGCTAATTTGAAAAGTCTGTCAGTGTCTTAATTATGGTTTCGTAAAGTCGCAGTTACAGACAGTCTTCTGCCAAAGCCTAACAGCGGACAGATCATCAGGGACATGGATCGTTTGTGTTCTTCAAACATTGTCAGCTTAGATAATACCAGACGATGGATGTTTCATATGACAAGAACGTTAAATTGTTATTTGTAACCTACCATGCAAATTCTGAAACTTATTTTGAACGTTAAATTAATGATTTGGAGGGAAAAGCTTTTTGCAGGATGATTTCCCTCTAATTGTTTTTCTGCGTGTGTAACCATCTCGAGAAATGATCTTATCTCAATAAATCCATCGGGAAATTAAAGCAAAAAAACTTTAAGTCAATTAAGTCAAAAAACTATTGTCTTCTCGTGATAGCGAAAGACGTTATCTCATTATCTTGAGAAAACTGTCATTATTTTTGTGATGATGACATAAATATCACCTACCGCCTTTAACATTTGTACTAGTTAATTTTTGTGCCTGACAAAATTTGTGACTTTTAGACTTCGATTGGGTTTTTTTTTTAAGTTGTCGTTGTCCGATGTTCTCAAATTAAGAAGCGATACATAAGAATTGCCGTCAGGATTTCAAGCCTGTATTAACACATTTTTTTTGACGTTTTTGACTGATCCCAGCAACTTGACACTCAGGCGTTCTTTGGTCAAAGGACAACGACGACAACCTGCCCTCAGAGGAAACGAGCTCAACTTTGCATCAAAAGACTCAACGGTCTTTAGTTTGGCAAAGACTGGATAGCTGTAAAAGCACCTAAAAATCTCCCATCCTGTCTCTAGATCCAGAAGACAATATTTGAATAATACAATTTAAATCCCACAATCCCCTCCAGCACATCGACAAGCATAAAGATCTTGTTGAAGAACATGCACCAGTTCCCTGATGTTTGTGCCAGGTACAACCAGGTACTGAGCCACTCTGTGCCTCTGTGGGTCACAGAGGCTCGTTGCCATGGAGGAGCAGCAGGATATTAGACAGGCGATCCCCGCTTTTGGCTCATGAACGTTTAATCGGCTTTCGAGGAACACCGAGAGACGTCTTCTGGGGGCCGTGCAGTTACGGTAGTAAATAGGCAGCGAACGTTTCTCTCAAGCTGCATCAGAATGAGCTCAGATTCTTTTGGGAGGCATTCTAAACTTCCTTGCATTGTTTTCCTCCTTTGAGTAGGCCGCTCCGCGCAAAGTGAAATGAAAGCAGAGAGAAAAAGAGAGCCAAGAGACGAGAAGAGAGAGAGAGTGAGTGAAGAAGAGATGAAAAGCGACACAGGTCATTACACTGGGCTTAATGAAGCCTGTTTGCCTTGATAACCACCCATTTCATTAACTACTGCTACACATCGCCCTGTTTGCTCATGACACACGCTCAGACACCGCCCTTCGTCTGCTCCCTGCCCACCGTCTGGACTCGTGGAATGAGACATTAGTTTCGACCAGAATGTGATTAATGAGACGCTAATTAATTCCTCTTAGTTTGACTCACTGCTTTTCAAATTCTTCTTTTCCCTCCTCCAACTGGACCCTGGTGGGAGGCGTGTATCCCTCGACGACAATTTCAAACTGAATGCTGGTCGGGTAATTTATTTTTCATTTTTTTTATCCCGTGTTAAATTAAATGTCAACACTAGTGTCTGGCTATTGAGGGTATATTAATAATTTTGTAGTTCAATGGACTAGCTGTGGAATGCCTTACAAAAATATTGCCTTGCACTATTTTAATTAAAATGTTTTTTAAAAATGTCAAAACAGCTCTGATTGGACGTACGTTCCACGGTTTTCTCAATTGGATTTTGGCCGAAACTGTCTGGGGCTCTTACACAGATGAACATTATTTTGTCGTTTATCTGGATCCACATTGGCCAATGGCTACTCTTTCTTGAACCCACATCACTCCCCCGACTTCCCCACCTTTAGTTCTGCACACACGGAGACGAGCGCGGTATGATTTGTAAATAATAAAAAAATAATGTTCGTCCACCACAGGAAATGAAGTAGTACATATGACGGACCAGTTGGTGGCACTGTCAGAGGAGAACTCAAATAACACACCCAAAACACAGAGCAAACAGCAGCGTGTTTATTTATGAGAGAAGTAGAGCTCCAACGTCATTGTTTTAAAAAAGATAGAAACATTAAACCGGCGTTCTGAAACTCAACGACTCCGGAACCTGGTTTGAAAAATCCTGGTCTCCCAAGATTCCAAATTCATGTGGACACACAACCAAAACGACAAGAACATGAAGATACACCTAAAATCGTCTCCTTGTGAAATAGGCCTTAGTCTGAAACCATCAACGTTTTGTTCCTGAACAAATGCAGAGACGTCTTCAAAGTGTCACCTTCCTGTTTTTTGTCAGCATATTCTCTGTGAATAATGTGACTTCAGCCAAGTGGATACATTGGATTCTGCTAAAATCACCTAATATGGAGACATTCTGTTCTCGAATTTGATGTGCGAGTTCGAAAATCAGTGTCACGCTTGTCGTCGCGGTTACAAACTCACAGCGTTTTCCAGCTTTGTTTCTGAGCTGAGTCGGAGCGTTTCGCTCCCCGTGTCAAATCAGTCATGAAGAAGCAGACCAGACATTTACTGGACAATTTCACAGATTGTTGTCACGATTTACCATCAGCAGCTGTAGACTGTGAAATGGCTCTAACGACTTTGCTTGTGGCCTGACTCTGTGTTTTTCACACCGCTCGCACATCAAGTGTTATTGGCTTGATGCGCGCGCGACTCCAGCCATGTTGTTGTTGTTTTAATAAAACTGCCATCGCCTTTTCTCTCTGTCTGCTCTCCCTCTGTCATCATCTGTCTCTCTGTTCCTATCTGCCTTTTCGCTTCTTCGGAGCATGTTGTTTAGCAGGCTGTTGCATGACTCGTGGCACGTTGATACAATGAGAACGCTATTTCTTTTCTTACCAGGACGAGGACCCTCACCGTATCAATCATTAAACCAGGCAGAGACGCATAGACACAGACAGTCTGCCTCTTCTCCTCCTCTAACGCCACTGCCCTCCCTTTTCCTTCACCGCTTGTTGATTCCTCACCAGTCTAGACAGAGATGGATTTAGATGAACAGCAGATACACAGCGTGGGGTGCACTTTAGCCAAGAGAATGGAGTGCTGTTGAAGGGGGATTCAACGACACGAGTTTATCACGAAACAATCCAAAGACACAGAACAGGTTATGAGCATTGAGCCAGATTGGAAAACCCGGTGAAGATTCGTAGATTTTTCAAAGCTTTTCCCGTGTTTTCCTGTTGCTATCCAGTTAGCAATATTTTACATTAAAGGCTAATAGTAGTTTTTATCATAAGGTACTTACGTCGACACAGATTGTGTACTATAGTAGTACTTTACTGTACGTGAACGTTAAAGACTTACTTACAAGTCTTACAAAGAGAAGCTTGGTACTTATGCTTCTGTTTGGTTGTATCACTGCCAAACAGAAGTACCGACATCCCTCTGTTTCATAGTACTGTGTTCCTTTTATTGCTTAAGATGAGACAAGAGTAATTAAGGACCTTCATGAAGATTTCACAGTCGTCAAAGTTTGCATTTCAAAGTATCCTGTTAGAAAAGGTAGACGGAAACAATCTGCCATATAGAAACACAGTTCTGAAAACTTCCCTCAATCTATAGGAGAAATCTGCAACCTCTACTTCACATCTGATGGAATTACACTTTGCATGGCCTGGTTGACTAGAACCAGTAGATAAAAACGTGCCTATTTCTCAATTGTATTTTTTTTTTCTTTCCTTAAATGTTTTTTGCGACATTTTAAAAATCCGTCCAAGATTTGCACAACGGTTGGATGGAAACTAGCCTGGTAAAAACCAACCCTCTTGTGCTACGCTTTACTTTGCAGTTCCTCCATAAATGGCACTAAACGCTTTTTAAAATAGATTAGATTATGTCACAACATGTCCAAATGTTTGATGGAAAAATTAAAGCTAAAGAGGGATTTAGTTTTCCAGCCTCCCATTTAGTCCAAAGATGCAATCACAACAACTAAAGAGTGACTTTACCAGAAACAAGGAGAGCTTTAGATCTGAACAATGAGATATCTGCTCCAAGTAACTAATGTCATAAAAAAATGAAATTCTGGGTGTGTGTCACACTTTGAAGATACACTTTGCATCCAAACATCCAAATGTGGCCATCCGAGAGCTTTATGTGCTTTCTTCACACCCTTTCATCCTTTTATTGGCCACTCAAGCTTTTCCAGCCTCAGACGAACGCAGAACTGTGTCCTTTTACTGTCCTGTAAATTGAACTGCAACAAATCCTTCCTTCTGCCTGCCGCTGTAATTAAATCTGTAAATTTGAAGCGGCTTGTAAAAGTTGTGGCACTTTAATCGGACATCCGGTAACGTTGTTTCCCTTTTCTATTGTTATTATTCGTCATTCTTTATACAAGGTCAATGGCGGCTGAACGAACGGAAATTCGTTGGAGATATTGGTGTTGCGGCACACCGGAGTGCTTGTTTGCTTCGTTAATCAAATAAAAATATATTTATTTTAATTAACTCCGTCGTGTGGATCACATGCACTACGCCTACACACAAAACAAATATTGCATTTCATCACCATCGTTTGGGCGCCGTGAGATGATGCGAACCGAGCTGGAGTCGGTGTCTGCCGCGTCAGGACTGTATTTGTCACGTATTGATCCGCGAGCTCTCGGGTCGAGGGAGAAACACTAATAGGAGCAAAACAAGAACAAAGCAGACGCGCACAGGTTCAACGGGGAAATATATAAATAAGCCTGTCCGCGTGTTGTTTTCTATCACCGTCCCAGACTCAGGCAGTGAGAACCGCTGACATCTATTCAATGAACTGTCAGCGCAATCAACACGAATATGTTTGAGCCTTGATGAACAATGCGACAAACGCAGCGGGGATAAAAGAGGGCTATTTATCTGACAAAGGAACAGAATTATTTGTTTGCCTCCCATCAAAAGACATAAAGTGCTGTGTACATGCAAAGCTTCTTTTGTTTCCCCCAGGCGTTTTTTTTTTTTGCATTGTTCAAGCGTCATTGTTTCGTCTCTTTATGGTGTTTATGAAATATCACATCATTTCCCGTTCGTGTTAATTCGTCGGACACGGATCGGAAACGATAATTCTAACGTGCTAATTTAATATGAAGCTGGCAGTGGTTTTAAACGGGTCATCATAAGGTCATCCATTATCCTTTTGTTTTTTTTCCACCACTGTGTGTGGAGTCTGCTCATTGTCAGCTGAGAAATGTTAACACTAATGTGAGATCTCAAAGGGAGTAATGCGAGCCAACAACTGGATCCACAAAAAACAGCTAATAAATACTTAAAGTAGGCGCTACTGGGTAAAAACATGGAGAGTGCAGTCAAATAAAATTTAAACCATTCCATCATCCCAAAGTAATCTCATTATTTCAGCTGGGATGAAAATGTTAGGTTTCCGAATTTAGAATGTGATCTTGTCCCTTGATGCTTTTACAAGCCCTTGTGCTCTCAAAGGCCAACGAAGCCGTCTGCATGTGATCAAGGAGCAGCTAGCTCCACTTTAAACATTAGGACTCAAATTTTATCAACTTCTGGAGGACTGATTGCCATCCATATGGGTTTTGCATTAGGCTATTGGTCAGTTTCTTGTATCGAGAGTAGGAAAAGTGGACTTCCGGTGTCGGAAGTCCACTTTTTTCACTTCCGACACCGATACTGATATCGGAGGTTTAGTATCGTCCGATACCGATCCGATTGAGAAAAACTGAATTGACTTACAATGTTTAGTTTTTGAAACACAGACGTAAATGTGCAGGATTGCTCATTTATTTGCTAACTAGGCACCAATACAGAACACTTACATACACCAGCAGCTTCTCAAACTTGGTAATAAATGTAAAAATATCTTTAATTTCTTTGTTTCATTAATTACAATTAATGTAAAACATGTAAAAAAAAATAAAATAAAATTAATAAACTGCAACAAATCTTTCAGAACTTGTTCAGAAAATGCAATTAGAAATTTAAATATAATGTAAGATAAATAAATGAAGCACCCAGAGAAAACACATAGAAATAAACTGAGTAGATCTACCCTTATGGATCGGACACATTGTCACCAATATCTGATCAACAATTGTTTTCTTGAATTGTTTTCTGGTGCTTCTCCAGGAGGGACTTTTGCAAGTCGCCTAATCCTGAGTGTCTGCTCACTCTGCGTTATTAGATAGTACTTTTTTAGTTCTAAGATAAAACCATAATATAGTAAAATAAGAAAAAGTGAAGCATGTAGGAATTGGTTGGTCAGACCATCTGAAACGGATCTCTTGCATTGCTCTATTTTCTACGTTTAACATACATGGCTGCTTGTTGCTGTTCCCTGAAATCCAGTTAACCACCAGTTTGTAACATTTCAACCTTTCACGAAGCCAATAGTTAAATTAAAAAAAGCAGAAAAGGAAAGAAAAAAAAAAAGAGTTGCTGGGATACTTTTATTTCAAAAAGAAGGATGTAAAATCACAATTTGCCTAATTCTGGACAAAATTCTGGACAAAGGGGAAAATTGGTGCTCTGTGAAAAGGCCAAAAAAACACTATTTTTATTTTCCATTTTCAAGTGGCAAAACGGGGTTGTAGCAGTTTTATGGAACTGAATATGAAAAGAAAAGCCGCTTTGCTTTTACTATTTCCTCCACCGACTTGGTTCTTATTTAAACTTGTTGTTTCATCTTACCTTTTAAAAAAATATATATATTTAGACTTTATTCTGTTAATATTATGACTTTATTCTCGTAATATTATGAATTTATTTTCTAAGTGTGGCCTTAATAATCTTTATCACAAAGTCGGTTTATTATTAAAACATTCCACTGTCACAAAAAAGTGAAAAACAGTTATAATATTGCGACTTTTTTCACTCTATAACTGTAATATTTGTCAGAAAGTCGAGTATTTACTTAAAATAACCGAGTGTGACAAAAAAAAAAAACTTTGTCACAGCACTGCGTGGATTAGAAAGTATTTCTCCTTCTGCTGAAGTAAATGATACAATTTAAAGCATCTAATTGTTTCCAGGCAATGGCTTTTGTGAGAAAGCCATTTGTTCAGATGTCAACGATAACATAAATGGGTATGTGTGTGTGTGTGTACAAGCAGCACACACTGTTTTCTACCCGCTAGCCACACATCTAATAGAGCAAACAAGCAGATTTATGCCTTAATTACGCTCATCAGACACTTCACAAAACAAGCTCATGAAACTCTGAATGATGGATTTCAGACAACGCCGTTGGAAGTAATTGCATGCAAACACCCTCGCGCAAATAATAAGTCATGCGGTGGCATTTCAGAGAACCGGCCTTTGTTTGAATACATAAAGTGTCATGTGTGTTTTAAGAGTGTGTTAAATCTGGGGTGGTAGCATATTGCATTAATAAGTGTCAGAGTAAAGAGCTAGCCTGGCCTCTGGCCTGTTTTTAGCATTCGCTCCGAATGAGAAAACAGTCTGCAAAGGTTACCGTCAGTCAGCAAAATTCATTCCTGTAATATTAAGCAGCTTTAATGAGTTTCTCTTTGCATGCGAGGTGGCAGGGTGTCACTTTTGCTTTTCATTTGCTTAAACTTTGTCTTATTGCGTCGGCACACCCCCAAGAATAGTAGCTATAAATGAATAACTTAGCAAACACGGATAATGCGTTGTAGTTTAACCTTAGAGTGTGATCTAAAGCCGGGCCGTCGGACAGCTCAGTTCTTATTCAGATGCTCATTGGATTTGTGATGCATACATCTACAGATCATAACTCTGTGCTGTGCCAGATTCTGATGGGAAGTCAAATTTGTTTAATCTGGAACTTTCCAAAATCAGGATTCACTTCAACGGTTCTTGCAGACTGAGCATCGGTCGACTGCCTGTCTTTACAGTTGCCCTTGTGAGTTATTCCCCGATACATGGAAAACCATTCATTTCACACTGATGTAAATGTTTTGATGTGCAAAAGGCAAATAGGTTATTAAAGGAGCTCAGTTAATCGTCTAGCCCATAAAAAAGTTGTTTGGTTTGTGCTCTGCAGTGAGGAATGACTTATCAATGCAACGTCGAGGCATTTCGCTCAGTTCAAAACACAGAACATGGCTATAAAATTAGACTTTTTATTAAAGGAACTAAGCTTGGGAATAAATAAAAGCATAAATGGTTTTGTAATACAACTTTCCAAGACTCTAATTCTGAGCCTCTACAACCGTTGTTAATAAAACAAGATTTTTTTTAGATGCGAAACTCCACCACCCAACTAAACAAAGGAAATCAAATAGGAAAAAATTTTAACAAAAAGTGTTTTTTTTTTTTTTAGAGTTTTTTTTTTTTGTCAGATCACATCACTACCTGAGATTTCTGTCTTCCAATTAGAGTGTGCGCCTTTGTAGCATGTGATTTACATAACAGATGGTAACAGATGGCTCTATTTAGTTACTGACACAATAACCTCCATCATATTTGTGTTTTGTGTGGTGCAACTCGATTGGTGTTTCTGTCACAAATGTTTGTCCATATTTCACAAATGTCAAAAAGAAACTGAAATCTGCAGCTGCAGTCTCCCTTAAATAAGAAATGAAATTAAAATCTTGTGTGAATAAGTTTGTTCATAAGATGAGTCATCAACAATCATGGTGTAAACACTTAAATTAGATTATATCCATAATTGAGCCATAGTGCTAGCGCTCACCATCTATCAGCCAATCAGAGGAGACGTCGCCGTCCAATTGAGGTGTTGGAGTGACAACGTAGTTGGTGATTTTACTGAAGAGTTACGGATTCAACATGATTAAATGAAACAACTTTTTATAAACTGTGACGCTGTGAAAGCTATAGAGGAGCCAGCTGCACGTTGTCTGAAAAAACCAAAAACAAACCATCATCCTCCTGCTACTTCCTGTCGTCTTCCTCATTGGTTTCCGCCAGTAGTAACATCCGGCTGTTGATCACATGAACCGTGTGATTCGAACCAGTGTTTCCATTGCAGTTTTGCAGAATCATCTATTTTGATGCGTCCAAAAAACCCCCGGCTCAACCTCATGCAAAAACATATCAAAATTGCTGCGTTTTCATTAAACACATTTAGTTTTGTATTCTTTTTTTAAACTTACGCAGTTTTATGGCTAATGGAAATGCATCTACCGTCTGATCTCACAAATTTATTTTACTTCTCAACATTCCGACACACTCTTCAACTTTGATTTGTTTCAACCCTGAAATGTCACATTTAAATGGAATGAATATATTTTAGACTGTTGACCTCTCCAAAGGTCGCTGGAGATCGGCTCTAAGGACAACAGGTAATGACAACAAATGGATGGATTACAAATATGCTAATTTCAAATCAATAAACCAAAACCTTTACTGTTTCTGAGCCACGTTGCTGTAGTAAAATGTTGTTGGCAGTTCACCAGTGACTTGACAACACCGTTGAGACAGCGGGAGCGTTGGTGTTGTAGATGAACTCGTCTCTCGCTCTAAGTCGTGCCAGACTAATCTTTTGTAAATCCACTTAATCCCTCAAGCTAAAGTTATAGAAAGATGAATCAGATGAAACTAAAAGGTTACATTAAAAAAAAACTGTGCCACATGAAAACCAGTGTGGTTCATTTGTTCAGAATAATAAGGAAGTAGCAGTCTAGAATTTTTAAAAATATTTTTGCAGGACTTGCTTCTCTGTCAGTAGAGTAAATATTAACTGCCTGACTCTGTTTTCTCTTCCTCTCCATTTTCTTTTGCCCTTTTTCACTCGTGACTCATTCCTTTCCCATCACCCCTCGTTTTCGTCCATCAACACTTCCAGCAACGTTACTATCTTACTTACTCTTTCTCTTCCTCCAGTGTTTCCTCCACCTTTTTTTTCCACTCCCCCCCCCCTTCTTTTTGCTTCATTTCTTTTCTACTGTCCTCCTTTTTTCTCCCGCCTCCTCCTTCCATCTCATCCATCTCTTGCTGAGAGGCTGCGTCAGGGCAGATAAATGTTGGACAGATGTTATGTAGAAGTTTAGCCCTAGGTGGCATAACTAAAGAAGAGTGTGTATCTGATTCTGTGTGCGTGTATGTGTGTCACCTTAGGGGTCCTCAACTAAATAAGAGGAGGGGGGGAGGGAGAATGCCTCAGGTTGTTCCCTATACATACCCCCTGCCAGCCATGTGGGGGACTTAGTGAGTGTGCGTGGGGGTGTGTGTGCATGTGTCATTTAGAGAACATTTTGTAATTCTCATTACATACACTAAAGTAAATAAATAAATAAATAAAGGATTCTATGCAATTCTGCCAAACATCCTTGTAAAACGTCATTATGGTATTATGACTAGGGGTGACCCAGTTCAACTCTTTGCGATATGATACCAATATCGTATCGCAGTTGAACGATACGATATTGGTGTCATTCAACTGCGATACCAGTATCGCCGTTTTAGATATCAATATCAGGAGGAATCATAGTGGGGAATGTTGGAAAAGGCTTGATAAATGATGTTACACATAGGCTAGCCATGGTAACAAATTTTGCCAGACGATAAATTGTCCCAGAAGTTTTTGCGATAATCGATAATATTGTTATTTTGAGACTGTTTTCAGGTAATGTGGTGGTAACAGCACAATAATGCACAAACAAATTCTCAAAGAGAAATAAGTGCCTACCTGACTTCACTGCCCCCACCCCCATGACTGGGAAGATTGACTGAGTTGGTGAATTGCTGCATCATTGACCAACTGTTTGTTGACATGCTGACAAAGAGGCTGAGTAATTGTTAAAGAGCTCTGGAAAAGCTGCCAAAAAACGAGCTCAGATTGACTGTCTGGAGTGTTTTTGTCGGTTTCTAGTTGTGTTCAAGAACTCAGTATTGGGCAGCAGAGGTGTATAAATATATTCCTTGATTATATCAGCTTTTTTTTTTTTTTTTTTTTTTTTTTTTTTTTTAAAGCTTTTTTGTTTTGTTTTGTTGGTTTGCCAGTTGCAGAAAATTTTTTTTTGTTTAGCCCCCGCTGCGAAAAAAGTCGGTTTGAAAC
>CAEGAD010077126.1:0-24161 GCA_903067055.1 Poeciliopsis paucimaculata
ATATATAGTGTGTGTGTTCATATAGTGTGTGTATTGTGCATATTTGTGCAAAATGTGTTTTTTTTTTAGATAAAACATGATTTTTTACTTTTATTATAACTTATAATTGAACCCCCCCAAACTCCAAACAGATAAAATCTATGAAACAAGAGCAATAATGTTAAGCGTCGTAGTCTGAACTGCAGTTGAGCATTTTAACAGTTGAAGGCTGAAAGCTGTGTATCACTGAGGTGATTCTGCTTTTGATTATACAGTACTGTTGGCAGCACTTCAAAAAGTTGATGGGGAGTGTGTGAAGAGTCTTTGGTGATATTTGGAGTGCTGTTCTTGCTGCAGCCCTGAAACACCTCCTGGGCAGAGGGTAGGAACACCTCAGTGACCCTTTCAGCTCCACTCGCTGTCTATGCAGGGCTAGCTTTTTAGCCATGATGTGGCTGGTTGCAGCATATCAACACAACCTCCTCCACATCTCTGCAGAATTATGTGAGCATGCTGTTCATTTCAGCTCTTTTAGAAAGTGCGGTCTGCTGCAGAATCACATTTAAGACAAAATGCATTTTAAAGTCTTAAAGGAATATCTTGTCCTAAAAGTAAGAATGAAAACATGATTAATCTGACAAACGTTAGTATTTGTCATATTTATTTTTGCAGGCAGAAATTTGTTTGAAGGATTATAATTATGTAATCCTTTTTTTTTTTTTTTTTTGCTTTACATTCTATTATAATGTTGCAAAAAACTCACCTGAAGTGTTGCTTTGATTCTTTCTTTAATCTCCAGTGGCAATCATTTGGAGGTGCCTAAACGCTTGCTGTCACCAAGCTGCCTTTTCCACACAGATCCTTCTTGGAGCTGCAGCTTCCAAGCTTCCACCTCACAACGTAGCCTTCCCCCATGACACGATCAATTAGCTCCTCCAGACTAGTCAGCAGCAATTAGCAAACACCTAATTACTGCTGGCTGGTTAGCACTCCTATGATGAGTGCATTTTCTGAACTCATCATAGGAATGACTTCTCAAAGCAATGCTCCTAAGACGAGCTACAAACATCAGAATGGAGGAGCTTTTTTTTTTTACTGCGGACTTGGTGATGACAGTGTCAGAAAGAGTAGAAGCTTTTTTTTTAAAGAGACAGACATCAGGCATATTTTCCTGAGAAAATGTGTTTTATAAAAAAATGTGCACATGACAATTCATTCCACTTGATCATTAGGCTATTTGATTTGTATTTGAATACTGTTTAACATGGATCAAACATTGAGAATCAGAAAAATAACATTTCATGTGGGGAACAAAATTAAACTCTTCTGAACCCTGCTTCTTGTATGTTTGAGGGTTTTTTTTAATCCCAACTATGTCTTTGGCTGCTGCCTCCAACTCCTTTTGGAGAGGAAGCACAGGAGGTCACCAAGACCTCTTGCTTCCTTAACCCCTTCCTTTTATCACCACACATGCAGACCCCCACCACTTCACCGGCCTAGATGAGTGCAGCACAGAAGATTGGACCATCTTCACTGCCACTGATATATAGTTTCATTCAGATGAACAGTAATTCTGTCAGCTTGTGTCAGATAAATGTGTGTCTGGGCCTATTAGCAGCTGCGGCTGCAGAATTACTGTCTGCCGTGTCCTTCACTTTACTGTCAATACTGCTGTGGGGTGAGGTTAATCTAGGAACACACACTCATCCCCCCAAATAGAACAGAACAGATGTGACAGTTCCAGGTGGGACTGTTAGGGTTAACAGGTTGAAGAGGTCAAATATGTGCTCGTAAATACACAACACGGGACAACACACACAAGTACCACTTCTATTTCACTGCTTTATGATGGCCTGCCTCTGTGGAAGCTTTCCCAGTATTTTACAGCTGCATGTTGAAGTGTTTTCTGTAATGACAGAAAATAAAGAAAAATAACTTCACCATAAGGTTAGGATTTTTTGATGGGATTTCGTAGAGTGGCATTTAAAGGAGAGACACACTGAGTTGCTTAAAATGAAGCCATAGTCTTTTATGATGTTTTTTTTCCCCCCCTCTGCTCTATTTTCTGAAGGTGGGAGATCAAATGAAGCTGCTTCACAACTGCTGGTCGGAACTCCTGGTCCTGGATCACATTTTCAGACAAGTTCAACATGGAAAGGAAGACAGCATCCTGTTGGTGACTGGCCAGGAGGTAACACTCCCTCGCTCAACTTCCCAGCAGCACATGAACCGTCTGCCTCACTTACTAAGCTTTAACAGCTCTTCATTGACAACTGCAGCAGCAGCAGCAGCAGCAGCAGAAGTATACTACAGGCTTGATTTATCAAAAAGAAAAGTTTCCAAGCAATTTTTTTGTTGTTTTCATTATTGTTTGTTTGCGTGTTAAATAATTAAAAGACAATTAAATAGATTAATGCAGCAGTTACATGCAGATGTGAATAATACTGTGGAACACTATTGTCTTAAATGGAGATTTTCATTTACCTTTTTCTATATTCGTGTTAGGTATCACAGTGGAAAAGCTACTAGAACCTCAGGTCTTTTCTGCTGCTGGTCTGTTACTTAAGCAAAACTGTATATGTTAGCATGTAGATTCTGCTGCTTTCTCATTATGCAATAGTATAATGTTAGAAAACATAAATAAAAAAACAGACCAATGGTAATTATACACTTGTATTTATTGTAACACTGGATCTGCATATCCTCCAATTATTAATAAATTGTTTAACATTATTTATTTTCTCTCCATCCAGAAAAAAGAAAAAAAAAAAAAAGCAAGTAATTAGATTTACTAAAACATTACCCACGTCTTTATGCTTGTTCATTTCAGACCCAAAGCTTAATGAAGACAATATATTTTTAAATGTGTCATCCCCCGAACTTACTTGATGAAATAGAAACTCTTTATAGAATATGCAGTTCTGGAAGGAATTCTGACCCACCGCTCCCTTTTCACTGGTAGAAATACTCTGATATGTATTCAATTCAATTTCAGTTCAGGTCAGTTTATTTATCTTGTAACATTTCATACCAAGGCACTTTACAAAAAAGTTATTTCAGTTCAATCCCACATATATTCCAATTGATACTAGTTATTAAACAGTATAGTGACATCCATTAATTATTCAAAGTAGTTTAAAAAGTTTCTAATAATTTAGTATTTAACTTGTAATTTTGCTGAGCAAAATTAAGTTTTAGGTACTACATGGACAGAAATGACACAGTTTTGCTCTAGTTATACAGAGCATCAACTCACTTTACCATTATGAACCATTCACACGCCAGTACAATATATTTGTGGGAAACTTGTTTTGCCCAAAGTGCACTTTGTCATCTGATGGACAAGCTGGAATCATATTTGCGAACTTACAGTTGTCTTTTCACTGAAGGCCATAGAAAACCTGTTAAATAACTAGCAATTACAGTGTAGATGGAACTCTGAAGACATCACAATTGACAATAAGCACCTAGGACCTTATTAGGTGAAGTTGCATTGCTGTATCTAACTAAGTGATGCATTGTTGAAAGTATATTTTTTATCTATTTATTTTTGGCATTGATACATTTTGTGAAACTGATCTGCAGCTGTGTATTGCTTCTGCCCGAAAAAAGGAACACAGTTCACACTAAGGCTAGAAGTAAGGAAGTTCTAGCCACTGGTGTGGTGGGATGTTAAAGGGATACTCACCCTGTGCAGCTTCTTCTTCCACCAGTTAAACAAAAGAACTGTAATTAGAACTGTCTGAAAATTTAGTCTGAAGCTACTGTCAGATTTGTCAGCCACAATGTAAAGTCTTCAGAACAATATCTAAAAACTGCAATGACATAAAAGTTAATCTAAAATTGTATGATGCATATCATTTACATAATATGAACTTCCAAAATCTTGTTTCAGCCTAATTGTCACATTTTGCCTATTTTCCTACTGACTTTGTAATTGACTTTGTATCAATTCATCCACAAAGTAAGCTAATTAATTATATTGGTAGAAACATATTTTTTACAGTTTTCTTACTTCTTAACAACTAGTCAATTTATAATGAATTAATAAGCAATGTGACGGTCAAGAATGTTGTTTCTGTCCACACTATATATTCATCAGATTCCATTTAATGGTGCATTGAGAGCATAAGTCATAGCCGTATGACACATAGCAGATACCTAGTCAATTTAACTATAATTACTATTCTCTAGAATGAATTGCCAAAATATTAGAATCAGCTTTGTTGATCAGTGAAAATTACGTTAAAAAAAAAACTTGAGTATGTTTTATGAGTACATTTAAAAATATTTCTGTAAAAAAAAACTTAGTTCTGTTGAAATTGTTTACATGCAACATATACAGTAGAAAACAAAAAAAGTACATAAGTGTATTTCAGTTATGAAAAAGCACAATTATTTGTTTACTATAAAAATAAAAAAAAAAAGGCTCCAGCATGAACTTCTAAAGTTTTCCTAAATAGCAGTTTAGATAAAACCATATAATTATCACAATCAATGAATTGCATGATAAGTTAAAATTAGCATCATCATTTCTTTTCTGACAGTGAATATTTTTTGAAGGGCAGTTTTCTTTACAAAGACTTCATAATACATTTTATCCATTATTTCGGTTCTAAGTATATTTATTTCTGTTTTGTTTATAGTTTTTCATTGCTATGTTTTATTTTGGATGTTTAAAATATATTCCATTTATAGAGCTTGATATTCTTTACTGAATTACAGTCTGTTAGACTTTATAAGAGTAAAATCTAATATACTGAAATGCCATTATGGATATATTACATGGAAATGGTCTCAAAACAACAATATTACTGTTTATCGCAATAATTACTGGGACAATTTATCGTATGGCCAAATTTGTTGCGATGACAGGCCTACTTAATATTTCACTTGTAAGAGCTTTTCTGTAGATGAGTCCAAACAAAAGCACAAAAACATGAAAATGAGCTAATAACAAAGCAATTCCTTTTTTCATATTCTTGCAGATTGAAATGTCCTCAATTTTGTCACAAGGAGAGACAACACTGTCCAGTCTGGTCCAGAGAGCTCAGGAGCTTGCAGCGAGGCTGCGGGTGCTGCAGGTGGACCGCAGGGAGATGGCCTGTCTCAAGTTCCTCCTTCTGTTCAATCCCAGTAAGTCACTCTCTAGATCACCTTTCATCACTGGCAGGAGCATAGGTCATGTTTAGCAAAAGATAGATCATAATATTAGTTATATGCATCGTGATTCTTGAAATGTAGTATTCATATTTATTGGGGATTTTCTTGTTCTGCATATCGCTGTAAAAGGTCTGTGTAAAAATGAGAAATTCAAGAAAAATGCCTGATGCAAATTTGTGGAGTTCTTGGGTCGACATTGCCGTACAGATGCAGCATTTGAATAGCAACACTGACATCCTAATAACAAAATGCCACAAATGCAGATAATCTGTGCTTCCTATTAATCTAAGTGTTTTCCAACATGGCCTCTCTCCCCACAATAAATTCACTTAATTAAATTTCTAAGCTTGACAAAAGCAAATATTAACAAAAGCAACCTTATCCATTGTCCACTAATGGCATTCAAAAGAAGAGTAATGGATGGGTCTATCATTTGATAGCAAGACTGACATTCATGTAGTGGCTTGTGCAGATGGAGAGAGCATAGATGTGGCTCGCCAGATTCCCAGAAGTGTTTCCTGTTCAGTCCTGGCAAAACAGGGAACAAAGAGCTTTTGAACAGGGAGAGCACTCGTTATACACAGAAAATATTTGCTGTCTTTGCCAGCAGCTTCTTTGCTCACGCTCTTGCTCTCCCTCATCCTCAGAGTCAGATTTGTTGGGGGTAATTTAATTGCCCTTAAGCAGTTTGAAAAGATGATTCAGAGCATGGATTCAAAACATTTAATTACTGTGTGAATGGATTCTCTGAGATGGGCTCAGCTGATGCTGAATGCTATTCAGCAGCAGGGCAAGGCTATTGTCTCACACCACACACACACACACACGCACACGCCCACTCACGCACACACACATGAGCACGCCCACACACATGAGCACGCCCACATCTACACACACACATGCACACGCACATGGGCATGCACACATTCACACACACGCACATTTGGATTTCTATCCATATTAAGACTTTGCTTTGGCTTCTATTCATTTTATTAACTGCGTCTATGCCTAACCCCGATATTTTTCCTAATCCTAGTCAGTACTTGTGTATTCCTGACCCTAACCTTAACTAATACTTAATTCTCTAAATCTAATCCTTAGTCTGGGCTTTGGGTCCCATAGGGAACAGTCGGTCCCCACAGTGCGGTATGTGTCAGGAAAATGGTCCTCACAGTGTATCAAATACAAGGACACACACACACAGGCACGGCCAAACACACACGCACCTGCGCACCCGAACTACACGGAAAGACAAACACACGGAGACACGCACTGAGAAATTATATTCTTTTATGACATAAAGTGCTTAACCGATTAAAGCTTAAACTGTTAGTAGGATGCTCTGCATGCTGGCACAAACTGTAACAATGTCACAGTTTAAACAGAATATTTGTTTGGATTGGATTTGGTGAAGGTGGGTTTATCTTACTGGGCTTTAACTAATACACACAAATTATATCAACCACTATGTTATCAAGCAGGGACACAGACATTTGTTGCACACAGTTTTACATCTGTTTTCCTGTTTGATGGAAATACACTAATTCTTACTTTTCTTACTGGTACTCCAATAAAAGTGATGTCATAATCTCTGCCCATAAATTCTTGTAACTATTCTAATTGCCAGTGTTTCTATGTATATAAAATTATCTGTCAAATCAATTTTAAATGAATCTGATGAATAACAGATTTGGTTGTCAATGTTAACACGTCAACGCAGGCAATACATCTGAAATTTTAACGCAGTAATATGACATGTAGCAAATGAATCTGTTGGAGTGCAGCAGAAAGAGAGGCATGCCCGGAGTACTCTTCCTGTAACAAGCAAAATTGCGTGTATATTTATATTTCAAACTCACAAATTTAGGCATAGCGATTAATAGTGATTATTAGTGATTAATCAGAGTGCTTCAGTATGATTAAACAAATTCAATTTTTTTGATTGATTGACAGCACTATACAATGTTATTCATCTCTTCCTGTCAGAGTCCCATTTGTCCTCTGTGTTTCTACAGACGTAAAGCTGCTGGAGAACCAGGCCTTCGTCGAGGGCGTGCAGGAGCAGGTGAACGGGGCTCTGCTGGAGTACATCCTGTCCACCTACCCTCAGTTTCAGGAGAAGTTCAGTCAGCTGGTGGTCCAGCTGCCTGACCTGCGCTCCCTCAGCACGCAGGCTGAGGACTACCTGTGCTTCATGCACCTGAGCGGAGAGGTGACCTGCAACAACCTGCTCATTGAGATGCTGCACGCTAAGAGAGCGTGTGTGTGAACAATACACACACACACACCAACGTTCTATCACCAAGTGTTACATTTCTGTATGAGACTGCGTGTGTGTGTGTGGGCGTGTGTGTGAGAATGTGTGTGAGAATGAAAAATAAAAGGTGAAAAGGGTTCACACTGGGTCATCTTTGTTAGGGCTTTTCCTAAGGTTGAAAGACCAAAAGATGTTTCAGATGTTTGGACTTTAAAGGTTTTGAATGTTTCCATCTTCATATCCTGCACAGCTACTTTATCATGACCTTAAAACTGGATTTTCTACTCTTATTACAAACATCTGAAATTGGGTTTATGAGGGAAGTTAGAGTAAACATGAATAACACGATAAACTTATTGTACATTCCACAGAGCTGCAGAGCTGATGTCTGTTTGTGGCTTTGCACTTACCTGTAAGTTCCCACTTCCTGATGCCTCTGAGTTTCAGCTGGGAACTCTTCTGCTAACTGGCTGGAGGTCTGCCTGTTTTCCAGGCCCTTTTCACAACACATTTTGTTTCCTTCCTTCAGAAATCGCAGTTGCCTGCAACAATGTCTCCTATAAAGAAGCTTGTTCTGGGTGCAAAGCGGAACATAGATTATTTTATTGAAGTAAAACCAGAACTTTATAATTGTTGTTGGAAAAAGTATAACGTATCAAGGACTTCAGAGAGGTGCTGATCATTGTGACAATCAGAAATCTAAATGTCACACACCTCACTCCTGTGAGCAGTTTTTAAGCTTTATAGAATCTTGTCCCTTTTTACATGCCTCGAAGCTGTACATTAAATATTTGCCAAAGTAGAAAAAAAACAACAAAAAAAAAACTCAAGATGGACTGTGTGACGTTTGTGTCCAATTTTTGAACATACTTTAAAATAAGATGACACACTGGTCTTGTCAGACCAGGAAGGAATGCACTTAATATCTCAACTCTGCAGGCAGCCTAAATGTAAAAGCTTCATTGTGTTCTGTAGAGTTCAGTTTTCATGTATTTATTTAAAACATTATATATCCAAAACTTTTCTTAATGGAAAACATTCCTATTGAACCGAACCAGGTTCAAACACAGACAAAGAAAAGTGAAAAAGTGAGAGACAGAAAGAGGAAGAAACTGGACACCAATTAAAAAAAAAGCTAATTTGAAGGAAATTAAGAAAACAGTAATCTTCCCTGAAAGCACAGATGGGTCGGGGTGAGGGGGATTGTTTGGCCACATATTGACTCCTTCTTATTCACACAGTTTATTAATTGAGTCCTGAAAGCAACTGGACCTCAGAAATTATATTTCATGCACACTCAGTTTTCAACATAGCAAAGCAAAGATGGCTCTTCTGTGTGAACATTGACTAAATCTGGCTTCCTGTTTGCTTTACAGTAACGAAATGCATCAAAAAGACTAAACAGACATGCCTCAGGGTGACCTCTGACCTTAGCCACATTCACTGCTCTCCTGAGCTTCTTTACTTCTTATTCTAAGACAAAAAAAAGGATGACTTTGCAGAAGTACAATGTGTTACATTACAAACTTTAGAAATGTTAAAAGTTTAATGAGATTTTACACATAGACACTGAAATGTTCTATTACTTTTACAGAGTGTCTGTACATCTGTGAACAGTACACTACTAGTTTCACAGATCCTCAAGTGGATTTAAATCTGGTCTTTGACTGGGCCATTCTACCACATGACAGTGCCATTCCACTGCAGCCCTGGCTGTGACCTCAGCTAGGCTTCCTGCTTGGAGGAGAAATTGAGCTTCATTTGATCATGATTCGTGTCTCCAGTAGTTTTTTTTTAATGAACTCCATCCATCTTTGAAAAAACTATACCTTATCTTTCCCTGCTGAGGAATACTATACCAGTATACCACTAGTTCTTCCAAATTTAGCCCGTTTTTCTCAGCAGGTGGCATATGATGAGCTCATCATGACAATGTAATAGCTTTTTTTTTCTTTTTTCTTTTCACCACTCTCTGTGGTTGGAGGAATAGTTTGAATTAGGACATCAAAATAAACAGAATAAAAAATGAGTTTCCTGTAAAACAGAAGACTTACACACATGTTAACACATCCCCATGGTAACCTGACTACCATTAGCTGGTGCTCAAAGTTTTATCACTGTCACATACAGCAATGTGTGGCCATCTGTCCAGTTGCTCTACTTTACTGACTGACAAAGGGGTTTTATGGTTTGTCCCATCTGTTTTTAGAATGACAAAAACATTCATCAGATATGATGATCCAGTTTTTATCTGGTATTTTTATTCTGCCTTGGAGGATACAGCCGGGTAGCTGATGGGAGGCTAGTTAGTCTCGATAAAATTGCACAACGTTGGTCTCTTAAAAACAAGGAAATAATTTAGCGCTGTGATCATTACTCATTAAATGCTAGGTTTGCACTGATTGGATTTAAGTTCCAGCACCATCACTGGAACTCAGCGTCGAGGACTAAAGGCCTCCAAATGTGGGTCGCGCTATCCCCTACGCCACCACAGCACGCCCAGCACATACAGCAGCAAACTGAAGTTAAACAACAAGTAATCAGTGAGGCTGAACTTGTGAGCCCACAAACAACCGTGACCTTCCCTTTCCAAAAACCCTCCTCTGTTTGTGGAACTTACTCTGTTAAACTTGTGTTTTGTCCCACACTGGTATCCTAAGTTGTGTTAAAAAAAGGAAAGATAAAAAACACATTTAAAAGCACTCTAATCGAATCGACAGTGACAATATTTTCTGCTCCCGTCTATCACCAGAGTCAGTGAAAACAAAGAAACATGGCGGTGTTTGTATTATTGTGCAGCTCAACTTTCTTACTGTTGCCATGTCAGATTAGTCCTTGTTTGCCATTTCAAGGTATTGTAGACAATCATTCCGTCTGCCTTAATTCAGTGACTGCCTGAACACACACACACGCACGCCCACACGCCCGCACACACACACACACACATGCGCACCTTGGTTTGGTCACCAGTGGAGACAACCGCCATCACTCTGTACAGTATATTTATGTTGTGAAGTGAATATATAATACAATATGAGGACACATTCAACACAAAAAATATCTGCTTTATGTTGAGGTCTAAGCGCTACTGTTGTGGAACTGATTCTCTTGGTATCGTTTTTGGTTCTCGCTTTGTTCTCCCTTTTTCTTGTGAATCCATCTTAAACTGAAATGTTTTTCTCTGAACAGAGAAAATGACCACATTTTTCTTTAGATATATTTTATTGTAATAGCAAAAAATCAATAAATTCAACAAAGAGTAAAGCTTGTGCTCTGTGTTTATTTATTTATTTATCAAAGCTTCACATGGACACTTAGTAAGGTGTTTATTGAATTGAGTCTGTAGATTGGTTCACAACAGCTCTGCTCCACATGCTTCACAGAAATTACAATAATTCTTTCAATTTAGTCTCTGACATCATGGGATTTTTAATTTGCAAAACTGTAAGATGCTTAAATAAAGTTGTGAAAAAAAAAAAAAAAAAAAAAAAGCACATCTCCTTGGATATGTAGGTTTTTTTTCTTACTTATTTGTTTTTATCAGAGGCCACAATAGAACTCCAGTCACTAGTAGGTTCTAAACGTCTATAAATTGAACTTCAATTGTAGCAGACACACAGCAAATTCCTTATTAAGGACACATTTATTGGTGATCAAAGATCAAATCAAAGTAGTAAATCTATGCGTAAAGAATCATTGAAACTACAGCTTACAGGATCTTAGAGGGAAATAGAGCAGCCTGCTGCTGCTGATCAGATGATCTTTTTCTGATCATCACAAAGTCAGACTCACTCTATAAACACTGGACATTTGGTAGATTTGAAGCATAGCGACAATGTTAGCACAAAGACCAGGAGCACCACAATGCCTCAAACACATTGGCATCGACCTTGGAGGATGAACCTTTGCTTCCCATCAATATAAAAAAAGGTTGTGATGCCATTTCCTGAACATTTCCACTGAGGTTATCTAAAGTAGTGTATAATTAAACAGCAAGGCTCCGGGAACAAAAATAGAACGTGTTTTAGTAAAAAAGCACACATACACACACACGCATACAGAGATGCTGCAGTGTCATCTGACTTCTCATGTCTGGTAGAGACCAGACCCAGAACTAGAGGAAGGACCAGACGGGTCACAAGGTTTTCATTACTGCACTTTCTCTGAGGGTTTTCTTTTTCTGGCCCAAACGCAGCAGCTGCTGAGGGCCCTCGACCTTCAGGGGCCCTTCTAAATGCTTAACAGACCGTAGAGCTAAACTTGTTAGCGTTGTTTATTGAGAATATCTGATATCTGATTTTATTGGTTTGGGCAGAAACAGAAATAAAAATTTTTTTTAAAAAATTATAAATTTAGAATTTAGGAAGTAAAAGTGCAAAGAATCATCTTCATAATTTCACTGTTGTGTTACCATGGATACAATCTGACGCCATGGGTAATCTTTGTGTTTGAACGTGGTTTGTCCACAAATACATTACCGCAAACAATAACCAATTATCAGTTATTGCTTTTTAGCGCCACCAGTTTAACTTGACCAGTTTAATCTGCTCCCAGATTTCTTCAAATCCATATTTAAACACAGTTAGTGATGAAAATGTGCTTAGGATGAAAAGGGGTCCCTAAATCAGTTTCTGCCTTAGGCCCCTATATCACCATGGATCGGCACTGCAGAAAGAGCTACAGCTGCTGCACTGCTGATGGATGCCAGACACAAATAAAGAGATTTAATTGATGAAGCTGCAGCAGGGACAGACAGTCAGACGAGGCTTTTCTGTTTCCTGACTGCTGAGTTTATAATCAGCGCCACAGAAGCTGTGTGTTTTGGCTCCACAGGTTTTTACGGGGCAAGTTTTTCAGATTGACGGCCCAGCTTCATTGTGAGCTGGGCAGCTCTGTTGTGCTCCTCAGTGTGTTTACAGGTTCACTCCTGGGAGCCGCTGAAATGCCTGACTGAAGTGGCAGAAGCTCAGTAGAGAAGTTGTGGTGCTGCTAAACTCTCTGACATCAGAGCTTTTGCAGACTGTAATCCATGCAGAAATTAGAAATCATTTGGGTAATGCCGACTGACCGTAAAGCAAGAAAAGTTCTCTATAGTTTAACATCAGACTGTGAAAAAATGTTTACGTTTTTTCATATAGTGAAATCTGGCATGAAGTGAATAGAAAACTGCTTATGAATCGGACCTGCTGCTATTCACAACATTTACTAAGCATTGCCACTATTTAAATAAATACAGCTGTTCTAAAATGTATTGATATATTTTTTTCCAAGTCAGATGTCATTGTGTTTTACCAGTAGCATCAGTGAAGTGCAGTTCATTTGGCCATAGACGAAATGGAGAGAAACAGGAAACAGGCCGACATGTAACACAGGAACTGCAGTGGGGTGTTAGCTCATCAGCTAACTGCTCTGTACTTTATTTCAAAATTTTTTATTACATTTTGATGTTTGTTCTCAGACAGGTTACTGTTCATCAATACGTCATACAGAGTGTGTAGACAGTATCCCCTCCTGAAGCAGAGACAAACTGATGTAAAGCTGACAAATGTAAGTCTTGCTGGTTAAGACTACATGATAATATTCTTGCCAGGGAAAAGCTTACATACACTCATCATCAGAATCATTATAATATTTATTGAGCTTTTAATCATGAATTCCAACTGTTCTTTTCTCAAAGTGGAAGAATTAGCTGGCAAAAACTCTTAATTTATTTGAGAAAGAATAACTGTGTGAACAAGCCTGAATTTTATGCAGCGTTTTTCAGATTCATGTTTCATGCATTAGAATAATGTTTTTGAATTTTTGAAAACAACCAAGAAATCATAAAGAATCTAGGATATCACAGAATGGAAGATGCCACAATGTCTGCAGTGTGGAGCATCAACATGAACTGAGAAGAAAAATGTCCCTCATTAACGTTATAGTGAAGTTTTCATCTCTTGGGCAGGTCAAAGTTCATTCAGACAAGACAAAGATTGAATGGTCTGGATATAATAACAAGAAATATGAATGGATGAGATAAGCTGGGCGTTTTAAACCAGAGAACATTGCACCAGCTTTTGAGCATGGTGTTGGTGACATCATACTGCGGGCCCTTTTAGTGCCAGTGTTACGAATGTGTCCACAAAGCAGGTGGAGGAAGAAGGATAAAGGACTATCTTCAAACTCTTCAACTACACCTCCAATAAACATTGGACAAGTTGAAACATCGTCCTGCCTGAAGGTTCAGGCAGGACGATGAACCCAAACTGAACTGAAAACCGGTTCTGGAGTAAATACGGGTCCAGAATGTGTGTGATTTATTTCTAATTTGCAAATGAGATAAATATTGGTGGGGTTTATGTTGCTCTAGCTGTGTTTCCATTGCAGATTTGTGCAAAACTTGTCGAAAAAAATATGCAATTTCAAAATGGTGGCATTTCCACTTAATAAGAAAAGCAATTCAAATCACATGTGGATAAAATTGTTCACACAATCAGTCATTAAAACACATGGGAAGCCACTGTCCAACTGCTTCCTGTCATCTTGTTCTTCATGGTTGTTGATCATGTGACTCGAGTCATACCAAAAAACTGTTTCCATTGTAGTTTTGTGAAATAAATCAATTTTGATTATGGGCAAAAAAACAAAAAACAAAAACACCTTACACCAAAACTTCTTATTGAAAAACATGAGTATTTTTCCTTTTCAAATTGTCTGGTCTCCATAAAGCAAATTTATTTTTGAAATATCAAATTCCACAATTACATGGTCAATGGACCGCTGCTATCGACCCTGAGGATTAGTGTATGTAAACTTCTGATTGGAAGTGTAACTAGGTCGACTGACTGCTGGTAAGATAATGACTATTCACACACCTGCATCCTGTCTCTTTAGACCACAGGGAATTTCGTCAAGTAGAAATACAAACGTTAAACTATAAAAACGCTTTACAGTGAGTTAGTGGTGCGTCGGTCCAGGTCCACACTGCTGGGTTACGGGATGGATGAGCCAAGTCTTGGTTCTACTTACAGCTTCCAGACGCTTCTGTCTTCAACTGAAGAATGTAAAAAAATGTTGTGCTTCAGAACGTTGGGAAGATGAATCAAACTCATCAATGAGAGTTTAAGTCTCATCACTACTTGAGCTACACAGAAGAAATGTCAAATATTACATAAGTGAGTTATTAGAAAAGTGATGAGCTGATGGGTTCAGTTGAGTGAGAGAAGGTGGAGTTTCCTCTTTCCATTCTTGTCCTCTTGCTCTCTGTCCTGTGTGTGTGTGTGCGTGTGTGGGCGTGTGTGTGTGTGTGCGTACAGAGGCGAGCCTCCTCATCTGCAGCTCAACAACCTGTGTGAAGGAAAGTGAAAGGCATTAGCAGCGACTCCAGGCTGTGTCTCATGTGTCGTGTGTTTGCGTTCTGAGTGTGTTTGTGTACAAAGGACAGAAGAAGGGAGGGGTGTGAAAGGCGGAGTGAAAGAGAGCAGGTGTTGGAGTGCTTAATGGCTGATAGTGTGAATGGCCACTGCTGGTCCATCCAGATTAAGGGAATGAACTTCTGCTTTGTCTCCAGACCGAGCGCTGCAGCAGCACTCAGTCCATCGGGTTCTTCTGGGACGCTTAAAGACGGTATGAAAGATTTCCTCATCAGTGCCGCCTACCCATTTAGAACATTTGACAACGATTTAACCCTCTGGAAGTATGGAGCCCATCTGTTGCGTCTGCCTCTACATTCACTTCAACAAAGAGCACAGGGCACAGTTTTCACACAGAACGGATGCAGCATCAAATGAAAGCCTATTTTCCTGCTTCTCCTACAGTCAGCTCTCTGCATCACATGTGACTCTTTCCTGTCTGAGGCTTTGCTCATCACAAAAATACTCCAAAACACTTGGGCTGTTTTATATATTGTGTAACTAATATCAATGTACATTCATTTATTACACTGACTTGACACACTCAGCTCATAAACCAGAAAAGTTTGAGGAAGCTGACATTACCCTAGCTTTGGGGTAATGTATAATCTGTTTTCTGAAAAATCTCAAGCTAGTGGACAAGGAGTCATCAACATCTATAAAGAATAGAGGGACAGCCACAAATTTAAGTATGTCCCACTGCTGAATCACAACCAGATGGGAAGTTGAGCTTCAAAATTCATAAAATAACAAATAAAGGGCTAAAGCGAGAGACCCTCACCCTCCAGAAACAGTGGGCAATTTATTATAAACCACAAATAAACCTGGACAGGCTTTTCATCACCTAATTCTGAGCTTAAGACTGGAAAAAACAACTAAAAATGTCAAAAATGTGTTTGAGTGAGTAGCTCCATGTCACACTAGCAACACGTCTGCTCTGTCTTACTGCCAAGGGTGGGGGCTCCCTGCAAATCCAAAAATACATATTTGGAAAATAGATGGCGATGTGACCAACGCCAAAGAGGTTGGTCGTTTTTTAGCCCTTCTTTCACAGATTACATCTTTTCATTACTGATGCTGCAGTCAGCATCAGTAGGAGCATTTTTTGCGTCAAAGTCAAGAGTTGTGCATTTCTTCTTCAGATGACAATAGCAGCTCAGGGAGGAGATCCATCTTCTCACAGACTGTCTCATAACACACTGTCACGACATGGTGACACTTTTTACAAATATGTACAAAAACATATTATTTTCACAAAAGTTACATAGTGTAGTGCGAACATCTGGTACAAAGTTGAAACAAACTAATTTTGTACCTGATGGTTTAAACCCAGTCAGCTGCACCACCTGCAAATAAATAAACAAACATTATGTAATAAATATTTAACTTCTAAACTTAGCAAATAACTAAGGATATTGTGGTCAATTGTTTCTTTGTTGAAACAAGACTGCATGCTTATAAGTCAATACAGGTAAAATCCTGTTTATTTGTCTTTATATGGTTCCTCGTCTGTAAAGAGAATACACTAGCTGGTTGAGGAACGGAGCTGAGTGTGTGAAGAACATGCCGATTCTTTTTGGCTAATGCTAAAAAGCACAATCTGCTACTGGCTCTTTCTTTGAGCTTTTGGTACCTCAGGTGCAGACACTCAGGGTCAGGAACCTGATTGGTTCTTGACCAGCAGGACCGATAAGCTCAGATCTTGCTGCAGTGGTTATTTGGCATGTGCTCTGCCTGTTTGATTGATGCTACATGAGCTGCAGCATTATGTGGAGGAATCCCCAGTGCAAACTCCAAATGAAAAGCCAGGCTCTGTTTAATGGGGACGTCAGAGATGGAAGTGAGAAATAAAGCTGTGTCTGCACTTAGAAACCACAGGTTGTAAGTCTTCTACAGATTTACAGTGAAGATTTGCAGGACTAAAGCTGTCATCATTACAGAAAGACATGGTGATGAGATGTCAGTGTTCGTCCCCACAGACTGGGGTACATGACAGACTAACTCCCAGAGGAATGACCCACATGTCCTGGCCATTGGCCCTACACAATGCTGCTCCATTCTCATCTCATCTCTGTTCAGTCCTGGTAACAGTCACAGTGTTAGCTATTTTCACATGTATAAAGTGTAAAAAGTGATCAGCAACTTATTTGCATAATCCATTAGTCAGAACTGACCAGGTGAAATCTCATCATCTGGGAAAGACTATTTGCATAAAATGTAATGAACATGTTTTGTTTAGCCCACAAAACTTTCCTAACTAGTTCAAGGATCCATAATAGGTCTTCTTTAAGGTCTCTTCTTGGGACAGTTGTTTACAGCCCGTTCAGTTTACCGTCACAGCATAGCAGTGAGTTGGTGCATTAAAAATGTCACGCCCATTTTACATTGGGTAAAATCACATCCAGATATTTCTTCAACAAAGTCAATAATATCTGAACAGCTGAGATTCCAACAACTCCATGCTACATTTTCTCCAGGATAACCTCACCTTAATCCCACTGAACACCTGAGGAATCAGTTCAAACAACACAAACACAGTGAATGAGAGGCAGCAATGGTGCAGCCATCATACGGCAGAATGTGGCCGAGCTTCAGAGGTCTGGTTGTGTTCAGTTCTCCTCTTGTCTACTGACACTCCAGGGTCCTAATTATAGATTAAGTTTGAAATATGACTTCCTGTTTCAGTTATTCATAATAAATAAATAACACCAAACTAGTCAGTAGCAGTATATGTTTTGTAGCATTTTTCCACATACGCACCTCCAGCAGAGTTGAGTCCACATAGTGAGCTATGTGGACTTGTCTATTTCCTTCAGCTAAAAGGAAATAAACACGTTTTCCAATGGAATAATAAGACTGACTGTCATGAAGCATTGTTACAACAAAATAATCAACAGTTTCCTTAGTTGTTGCTTTGTTTGGGATTTTAGAAAATATTAATGTGGCCCAAACATTACTCACTTGGTTTCCTGATGCGTGTCTCAAAGAGAAACTGACAAAGCTTTCCTTTTTAAAACTCTCTGAAAGAAGCAGAAGAAATCATTTATTTCAGCTGAATGTTTGGGTTTGTCTCTCGAGATCCACATCTTTGTTTATGCAAGGTCAACAAAAGTAAGTCAGCCTGAATATAACACAAGCAAAGCTTTTTAGAACACAAAGAGGAGCTAAAATCTAAACAGTCCAACAGGAAAAGAATGAAATCTGTCAGTTCTACATGCCTTTACTGATACATTCACTTTATTATCTCAGTGGCAAATTGCCAGTGAGTGAATGCATTGTGCTTTAGGGAACTGACTCCTCCATGTTCAGGTTGGATGGAGGTGTCTGTCAGCCATTTTCAGATCTCACAGATGTTCTTTCAGATGGTTTACCCCCTCCAGGACATTCCCAGGGAGGTTCTGAAGCCTTAGAGATCTGGGCCGGGTGCTTTGGGTCGTTGTCCTGCTTGAACCGATGTCACGATGCTCTGCAGCAGGCTTTCATTCAGCATCTCTCTGTGCTTTGTTATCATCTTTCTATCTATTCTGACTAGACTACTACTTCCTGCTGCTGCTACACATCCCCATAGCATGATGCTACCACCGCCGTGCTTCAATGTACGGACAGCATTGATCTGATGATGATGTGTGTCTGATTTCTTCCAAACATGATGCCTGTCATTCACATCAGAGTTCAATCTTTGTCTCATCAGAGCAGAGAGTTTCTGTTGGCCTGACTCGCTGCCTTGAGCCTTTTATTAAGGCCTGGTTTTCATCTGGCCGAGCTAACATCCAGGCTGATTCCTGCAGAGAGGGATTTCCTTCTGGAAGGTTCTCCTCTCTCCACAAAGGAACCCTTCAGTTCCAACAGAGTAACCATCAAGGTCTTGGTCTCCACCTTGACTAAAGCCCTTTACAGCCCATCACTCAGTTCAGAAATAGTCCTGTTGCTTTCAGCAGACTTCCAGTGATGGAGGCCGCTGAACTCAGTGGGATCTTTAGAGCAGCAGAAATGTTTCTGGACCTTTCTCAAGATTTGTGCCTCAAGATCATCCTGTCTCTGAGATCTAGAGATAGTTCCTCTGACTTCATGCTTGGTGTCTGACCTCTGACCTGCACTATTAACAGCGGGACCTCTATGGACAGATGTGTCTTTTAAAATCAAGTGCAATCAATTAAACTGACCACAGAGACTTTACAAGGATGATCAGTGGAAATGTCTACATTTTTCGCTTGATGGCAGTTTGTGTATCTTTATGTGAATGTCATTTCTTAGTTATCAATTATAATTAATTACTTTAGTACAATTTGGAAGAAGGCTGTAACATAACAAAATGTGGAAAAAGTGAAGCGCTGTGAATGCTTTCCTGAGGCACAGTAAATGGTAAATGGTCTGCATTTTTACAGCTCTTTATCAAGTCCAAGGACACCAAAGTGCCTTCCACTACATTCAGTCATTCACCCATTTGTGCACACATTCACACACTGATGGTGGGAAGCTACCTTGTAGGCAGACTGACAAACGCCCAAGGACAAAAAGACAGAGACAGACAGAATAGAGGTTCCAAATGATAACACACTGTTAAACTCCTACCTTCTGAGCCACTTATTATAGAGAATACTGACATAAAGCATGGACATAGGACGAGGGTGGCTAATGAAATCTAATTTCCAATGATGGATTAAAGGATAATTTCAAACTTTAGGTCTGTGGCTGTTTCCCTTGGCGTCTCCCTCAGTCTCCATCTGAATCACAGTCAGACAGTATGAAGGGTCTTCAGACGTTCTTAAAGGTTCTTTAGAGCTGTCCTTCTGTCTCTGAGGTACATCAGTTGAGTTTTCAACAAAACCAATAAATCCACATTCTGCCCAAACTGCCAAAGCAAGAGAGTAAAAAGGTACCAGCATTAAACAGGCCTACCTTTAACTGCTGACCTGTCCAAAGATGGAGAATTTTTGGAGAATTTTGGTTTAAAATTGAAGCGACAAACTTCTTATTCTTCTCTTCTTTTGTTTGCAGGAGGAATGTAAAAGATAAAATCCTGAACACTGTCTGCTGGTAGCCCTGAGGTCATGACTCCTTTTCTTGTAATAAATGGAAAAAATGCACTATGGTAATCGGAGGTTTATAAAAAGATTTTAGTGACACTGTATATTGTTCATATGAGTTGAATTTTTTCTTTTATATTTATTTTGTACGCAGATCTTTATGGCTGTGTTTTGCTGGAAATGTATTTTTTTATTTATAGCTGGGTTTCTTTATTTTCCTTTTCTCTGTCTAAAGATTTCTATTCATGGAGGGAAATATAAGAATGAAATTATGAAATGTATGATTTAAAAGCAGTTTAAATCCTTTTCTCTGATGCATTTCCTAAATCAGAGCATCTTCATGCAAGCGATGAGCCATAATCTACTGCTTCAGTACACAAGGCGGTCTTATGCCATTTTCAATATCAAACCAACTTTAATATGACTCAGTCATATAAATGATGAACTTTTGAAGCTCAATAATGCTGGTGTTTAAAAAAGACTTTCCCTTTTTTTTCTCAGCTTCTTGAATAGGAGAGAACTATTGTGCATTCGTTGTATTCTTTTTTCTTCATTAAGTACAGAGAGAAATGCAGACTCAGATGAAGGTCTGTTGTCTGGTTGCTTTGTTACACAGCTTTACCAAAGAAGTGAAAACTTTTAAGCAATCTACAAGTTGCACTCCAAAGTTCCACCATTTTGAACATGTGAAGCACAAAGAAGTAGAGCTGCCAGGAAATGCATAAAGATCCAGCACAGATACATAGAATCATTTCTCTGATGTCTTATTAGTCTGGGACTAATAAAAACTTTATATAATGAGTAGCAATTCTTTGTGCTGGTAAAATATTAAGTACATTTTTAGATTTTTCAGCTGCTGCCCTTAAAAGGGCAGTATTATGTAAAATATATATGTTTTTGTTTTACATCATTTAAAAATATTATTTCCCCATTAAAAACACAACTAGAGTGTGGCCTTCATTCTTTCACATATGTCAGACTAGCCAGCAGCAATTAGCAAATGTAGGTGCTCATCTGCTGAGGTCATTATAGGAGCGAGCTCTCAATACAGCACTGGTAGAAACTTTGGAAAGAGTTAATAGAGGAGCCATGATGTGATGAATTCCTGAATGCGGAGCTTCAGAAAGAGCAGGAGGTTTTGAAGAGACAAAAGCGCAAATTCAAAGTGCTTCATTACAAAATCAAATTTCTTTTAAATCACATTTGATATATACAGTTTTTTTTCAAAACTGGAGGTAAGACAGTTAGTCGTTTGTGCTCTAAGATGGCCCTATGTGCCTGCAAAACACAGTACTGTCTCTTTAACATACCTAAATGCAGAAAGCACCATCATAAAAGCTATTCTCTCATAAGTTTCTAATTTTGTCAACAAGTTTTGATAAAATTAAGCTTTTTTTGAACCACAGTTTTTGGGTTGTATTTGAATTGTTTTTGTAAACCATGCATCATTATTTATTTAAAACTTTTCACCATTTTGTGCCAGCAAATCACATGAAACAAGTAAAACATGCTGAATGTTCAGGTTGCATCAGGACTAAATGTGATCATGTGCCAGACGTTGTTCACATATTGTGTTGGTAGTACACAAACCACATGCTCCAGGGATCAGTCCAGTCAGATCTCTAAACAGATCTGCTCTCATATTAAAAAACAGTTTGATTTAAGAGCTGAAGAGTTTTTCCTTTTCATGCCTCCTAATTTACCAGCTAAAGATGGTTTTTAGCCTGAGAGACAATCTAAAGAAGTGGGAATTTCCTTATTTTTTATATAGTTTTTTGGAACATTAGTGGTGTCATCCCTGGTGGGCCGACATGTTCTTTTCCCAGTCAGAGACATTCTACTGAATAACCAGTGGAACCCAGAGCATGTTACTTGTAGCGTACCGTTCTTGATGACCAGTGATGTGGAAGTGGAGCTGAGGGGTCCAGAGGTCTCACTTGTTTCCGGGCTGGAGGAGGTTTGGGGGCTCCGGCTCCAGGAGGTTGGTGGAATCCTTTGGGAGGGAAGGAAGCTGGTGGGCTGAGAGCAGTTCTACAAAACACAAGTCAGTTTTTCTGTTACACATTTATTCTCCTTTCGCTGTTTTGTTGGACTATAAACGTTTCAGATCAGGGTTTCCCTCAGTGGGTTATGAACAACAATAACAAACAAACCAAAAAACATTCACATTTATTTTAACTGTATATATTCTAATTGTATTAAAATAACACATAATTAGCTGGTCATATTTTCCAATTTTATGTCAACTTAAAATATTTATTAATGCAAAAACACAGCTGGCCACCAGATGACTGCCCTGGAGTCCCTACCTCTTGGTTTAGCATGTTTTCAACCATATAGCGCGTAAAAAAAAAAAAAAAAAAAAAAATCATAATGAAAATTATGTGTTATGGAAAGTGTGCTACAGCCCAGCAGCTGAAATTGTGCAGAATGTTTTTTGTTTTTTTTTGCATATTTTTATACTAAATACATCATAATTGTCTGTATGTGACACATTAAAATCTCTTTATAGGATCTGATTGAAAAAAACCATTAATATTTTATATAATAATAAATAAAATTATTATATTATAGGTAGGCAGTAAAACTGTGTGCTTGGATGTTGTGGATCTACTTACCGTGAAAGACAGAGCCTTTCTCTTTTCTTTGATCCTCTTTATGGCATTCCTCACCTAAATCAGATTCAGGCTTTATTTTCACTCCTTTTGTCCTCACATATTGTACAAATACACTGTTTATTTTTTATATTTTGTTGCAGATCCAACAGCAGCTCTAAAATGAACTTGAATGCCTTCTTACCTCACTGTTGTAAACAGCATACACTAAGAAGATATACAGGCCCTGTGGATAGGAGAAATAATGAACAAGCAATAGAAAACAAGCCTTTATTGACAGTATGTCTCTATTTAGCATTCCACGTTGCAACCTCTGCAAAACTATCTTTTTTTCTCTGCACTAATAAAAAGGAAACATTCACTGCGAATTCACATCTATTCATTTGTGCTTCCTTTAAAGCTGCGCTGGATTCAGGAGAGTCTGGTTTTCAGCTCACAGCGAAGTCCACAATTGATCTCCTAAGTTTAAATTACAGAGGCTACATCTTTGGCAGACAAATTATAAAACAGTCTATTTTTCAGGGATTGATATTTGTTGGCCTTGAGTTTATCCAGACATTGAGATAAGTAGAAACGTTTTCCCTCCACCGAACTATCAATGCTTTGCAACTGCAGTGGCACCAAGGTTGGCTCTTACTTGAAAGAAGAATTATTTTCGATGAATTGTTTAAACTTATTCCCAGGTCTTTCCATAAAACCTGTGCTATAAGGACATGCAGCGATATTTCTTGATAGCAACTGCAGTGTTCACCTCCTTTTCGTGTCTCCAATGTTGATGTTGGATAATAGCACAGAGGCTGTTTTCAACTATTTTCGAGGCAAAGGGCAAGAATCACCTGACTTGTGCTTCAAGTGAGAGTGCAAACCAAGAGTACCTTTTACAGTCTTTTGTTTCATTTACATTTTTTCTCGTGCTGAAAAAAATATTATTCTGTAATTTCAGAATAATATTTTTTTGCTGTTGTTGCAATTAATATTAACTGATAACTGGCTAGTTATAGAAAGAATAGTTAAGAAATGTGGATTTGTTAGAGGAACCTTTGAGATAAAGCTTTTGGGGTTTAAAGCAACCCTGACCACACAGTTATTGATCCAGTGTTAAAATTTAATCAACAAAACTGTTTTCTAAAAATATTAAGTTCAAACTGCTAAACTTATTTTATGCATGTAAGCCCCCTGTGCTCTGTACAGAGGATTCAGAAGACTTACAGCTTACCACATGACAGGGCCGTGCAGAGACCTTTGGAGGGGCAGGGGCTCAAAGTTAAAAAAGGGCACACAGCAGGAGCAGACATGTCCAAAAATGTCAGAACAACATTGCAATTAAGTGACATATTGATGAACCGTTCGATATTTGATACTGACACACACTTGACCAAATCACAACTATAACTATACTACTATTGTATAATAATAATAATAATAATAATAATAATAATAATAACAACAATAATAATAATAAACAAGTTACATTTTTTTCCCATCACTCATATATTATCTAATGTACACAAAATCTTTTTGTACTGTGGGAGGAAGCTGGAGCACCGTAGAGAACCCACTCATGCACATGGAGAACATGCAAACCCAGGCCGGGATTCAAACCCAAGACTTTATTGCTGCAAGGCAACAGTGCTACCAACTGTGCAGCCCTGATGTTTTATTTTTGCTATTTTATTCATGAAATTTATTTTTTATTGACACCTAAGGAGAATTTAGAGACCAGTTG